>VYZW01031458.1:60821-101017 GCA_013401315.1 Balaeniceps rex | reverse complement strand
TAAAACATCCCTGTTAGCATACAGGGCAGAAGCTGGTCTCAGCACCAGCTGATTCACTTTGAAAATCCTCTCCCACAGGCCCACACTACTCACTAACACAGGCACAGCCTAAATCAATCATCTCTTGCCATCTCAGCCCTGGAAATAAAGAGTTTATAATTTTCTTCTCTTCAACTACCGTTTTCATTTCTTCAGTGCTATGCCTTAATTTCCTCATGTCAGACCAGNGGAAAGAAGGCTGGCTTATCTCAAAACTCAGGTATGACAGTTGATTTTGTAGAAGAAAGAAGTTATTTCTGTTTATCTTACAGTTCTAATATACCCATAACCATAGGCATCAATCTTGGTTTCTGATACAAAAAATCAAAAATGGTTTAAGCTTAATCAAACACAGTATCTGTAGGCAAAGACAGTATATATGAAAGTAATTCATATATTATATGTATATTAATAAATCAGTCTCAATGGAGGTTAGAAAATAAGCTTTGCCAGCTTGTTCCCATTTTAAATAAAAGCATTTTAATCTATTCTCCAGTTTTGTTGAAGCACCATAAAAGCAAGAAAATCACAGACCAAACTATATACTGTTAGTGCAATTGTTATATCATAACCAAATACCAAGCCAGAAATTTGTAGTTAGGACTGACAGCTCATCTGTTTCAGCAGAACTCCAGCCACTGAGATGGTCTTTTTCCATTTCACAGCTGCTTTAAAATAAGACAAAATGTCATCCTTAATTCTCAGTTTCTTCGCTTTATCATTTCATACCACAGCTCTAGTTTCATTTAAACATCCTCCTCTGTTGCGATTACATCTCTCAATTTGTTGCAATACAAATTAGAAAGATACATGCCAGCTTTTACCATTATCAGCATAGTTTTCTCACTGCGTGTTGATTAATTGCCCATTACAATAGATGAAACAACAGAACTTACATTTTGAGAGTGTCTTTTCTTTGCATTATGGAAGGAAATCTAAGTCCCCATAGAGACTTGCTCTTTTGCCATTATGATAATTACATGTTTTCAAACTAAACTATCATATCAGCACATTCACACTGCTGTGGTGAAGGATGTCAGGATTTTCATCATCAACTCTGTAGTCAAGTAATAGCCTGACTTGAGCTAGTAAGAGAAAAATATTTCTCTCATGAAACTCAATACACAAATATAAAAACAAAAGACATCTCTCTAAATGTAGAAAATATGTGTACTGGACAATAAGAAACTGGAGACAAAAAGAAACAGTATCCATAAATGGCGTTCAACGTGTCAGGAAAGGACAAATCATCTAATATTCAAATGCAGTCCTCATTTAATGTTAGAATAAGCAACTGGAATTGATTTAATAATGAAGCATCATAATTTTAGCCTAAACTCTCTTTAGAAAGCTCTGGTATTGTAGAATAATTTAGCACTAAACATAAAGCAAGAATAAATAAGTCACAATAGGACACACAAAATATTGTGGTTCTAGGCATACAACATAATGAAGAAAAACCTCAGTCCTGCTAACCGTTTTAGCCAGAGGTTTGGTCAGTCATGGAGGTTACTCTGGTGGCTCCTTGCAATCGCATTTCAACAGACTGAGGATTTTGCCCTTGGAGCAAAAACTGACTTTGCAGTCTGGCAGCTTCATAATCCTCATTCCCAAGTCTGTCTTTGGTGACTTCTCATTCACCTGCCTGTAGCTGCCATCTTCAAAAAGGTCATGAAGAGCAGGTAGGAAACTGCACCGAGTCACGCCCTCCAGTGCAACTGGCAACTTTCATGCTGCACATACTTCACTTCAGGAAAGCATGAAGTATCTGTTCCACCTAACCTTAGCTGTGCACTGTTTCACCGAGGCTGCTATTAGAGGCTTCTGGAGTGCATAACAGCCTTTCACATCAGTGGAGACAGTGACTGCCTTCTCTTCTAGCTGTCAAATAAGCTGAATTCTGACAACCTCTGGGTAGTGTGGATCCATAAATTCCATTCTTCTCCTCAACGGAAGCTGCATCCAAGCAACCGCATCAACTAGAAGGTAAATGGTAATGTGTATTCTCTGCCAAATGAAAGCCTGAGGAGAGATATGTGGGGTTTTTTTTTCTTTTTGCCTTTCCACTCTCTTGCACATTTTAGAGTTTAGGGTTTGGTGTGGTTTGATTTGAAGTTGCTATGGCATATCCAGCAAAGCCTTTTCTCTCTTTCTCTCACCCTAGCAGGAAGTCTACTTTCTTGTCTGCATCTCTTTGTACATCCTCTGTCTATTTCTATATTCTGGACCCAACAGTCAGTCTTCTGCTTTGCAGATACCATAAACCTGTTCCCTCTTTCTGGCAGATACTCTAGATGATGCATTTGCCACCACCACAGTCCCTCAGGCCAAGAGCAAAAAAGACTTATGAGGACTCAACTCCAGCTTGTGGCAAAGTTGAGCTGCAAATTCCACATTGTGGGTGAACAAGAATAAATATGAAAAGTATCGTTACATCCTTATCAATCTTGCTCAAGTCCGAGATTCATGAATCAGAGTTTGAACACAATTTTTATTCCTCCACCCCCAAATAACCTCTATGGTTCACAGGGAGATCTCAGTCTTACAGTGGATTTGTCAGATGCCTGGGCACCTCTAAAAGTCATACATCAGGGAGAAGCAACAGACACTAATATTAATAAGCTACTTTTGGGAAAAATAAATAATTATGTCTCTTTGGTCAAACTGATTCATCTTCTTTCACTTTGTGCTGATCTTCTACATTTACTTATCTCTTTAAAGAGTAAATTGCTTAACTGCTTTAAGTTTCCAGATGAACCTATTGCATCTGCATCACCTTCAATATGAGTGACTACCAGCAACAACTCACCCTTGTTTTCCTCAAAGCCATTCAGCCTTTTCTCGAGTGCTGTGTCCTGTTTGCAATCAGATTTGAAGCACAGGACAATTTATCTGTTTTCTGATGCTCATTGGTTTCTGCTCACAACAGGAAAATTAAGGAAAGGCACAAGGAACACAGCTCACTCGTCTATCTCAACTTCAGTCAGATAAAACTTGATCTGAGGTTAACCTTGGAATTGATAACTTAATGGAACAGTTATTCAGCTGTCAGCTAAAGGTAAACAGGGAAAAAAAGAGACCGACAGGAGGTAGGCTAGATATCTAAGAACTAGATGTGAAATGACTTTAACTATTGATATGTCACAATGTAATTTCAACTAAACACGATACTAGTATTTACAAGGTTTCATGACAATATGTCAGTCAATGTCAAAGCATTCACAGGAGAGAAATTCAGAAAAAACATTTCAACACCGAAGAATCTCTACTTTCAATAACATCTCACATTTTCTTTAAAGTGTTATAATTAATTGGAGTGTAGACTCTTCAAAGCGTAAATGCATAACTCCCATTAGCACTAATGGAAGTCAGACACACTCATCAAAGGGAGAATATACTTCTATCTTTACAAAAGTAATCAGTGTGTCACAAAGCTGTATTTTTCTTAAGTTATCACTCGTGTGCTATGCAAGCTGAGTAGAAAGGTTTCCATTCATTTAAATTCAAATTATGCACTTTGAAAAGATTTTTCCTTCACTGGAAGGCCTCAATGCAGGAAATCAGTTTGCTATTATGTTAAAAAAAATACATCGCAAAATGCAATAAAAATAATTACCCTTATAATTAAAGGTTGTCATTGTAAAATGCTTTTTAAAATCCCATTATCGAAAGACCTTTTCACTGCTGTTCTGGTAAAGATGTAATCAGGTGATTCTCGCCTATGGTTCTTTATTTAATACTCCCTCAAGGAATTGTTACGATTTTGTCCACCAGCAAACTGTTTTAGTATATCTACATTATCTATTTGGGGACAGACTTTTTAGCAAGGCCTGTTGTGATAGGACAAGGGGTAATGGTTTTAAACTAAAAGAGGGTAGATTCAGACTAGGTAGAAGAAAGAAATTTTTTACAATGAAAGTCATGAAACACTGGAACAGGTTGCCCAGAGACGTGGTAGATGCCCCATCCCTGGAAACATTCAAGGTCAGGTTGGATGGGGCTCTGAGCAACCTGATCTAGTTCATGTCCCTGCTCATTGCAGGGTGGTTGGACTAGATGACCTCTAAAGGTCCCTTCCAACCCAAAGCATTCTATGATTCTACGAACATGCAGTTAATCATGTCTTAATAAAGATGGTGAACTGATGGCATTTCTAAAATAAAAAAACAAGTTCATATGAATAGGAAACACTCTGACAAAGCAGTAAGCTTTATCCTTTCTTGAGGAGTGGGGAAGAGGGAGGCCATGATCAGCTTTCAAGAAAAGCACAAGAAGTCTTATAGATGCCTATTTCTCTTTTCTGACGCTATTTGTTCATTAAGACTAACCACCCCCAAAAAGATTAGAGCCCAGTTCTTATTCTGGCACAAGCTTCAACACTGTTTAAAAAAAGAACACAATAAAACATAACAAAAAACCCTCCTGAAAAGGCATGCAACAAACCATCTTTGCCTGCCATAGCAAACCAGAGTTTCCCTATGCTCAACACAGTGCACTTGGTAGCACTGTCAAAGTCAGTGGCTGTTAATAGTTTCTCAGTATCAGATTCCTTATTTGCTAGAAGACCAAATGCTTTTCCTGAGCCCTGAGCTCTTCACACTTGTCTAAACATCAATTAACACATAGTTAGGCAACTCCCAAACAAGGAACTCCCTAAATTCTTTTACACCTAAGAAAGAACAAATGCTATTTTGCAAAGTCTTATGTTTAAATTAATGTATATAAGAGCATCATAGGGAGCATCATTGTGGGTGTTCAGCACTCCTGAAAAATCAATTTTTATGTTATTATGCAAATACTTCTTTTTTTCTAGTCCACAAATAAAACATCATAAACTGTTATTCAGCAGAGGCATTACATTTACTAGAAATACCAAAAACTCCCATGCCTTTTTGAAATTCTAATTCAAAATTAATAGCCATATATTCTGACTTCATTTAAACTGAAATATCTTTTTTTTGAATCTCCATAATAATTTAAAAATATATTTCATTAGGATAATGTACTGAAGTTCAGTATTAGGTACTAAAAGAACAGGTATTCACTAAGCAGCTGCTGATATATCAATGTACCCAGTTCAAGTTATTGAATAAAATTGTTTGAGAAGTTTTGCTCTGAAGCTTTCTATGTTTATTAAACAGAAACAGGAAGCAGAGAATAAGATGGATACTAAGTCAATCTCCACAAATACCCTTACTAAGAATTAAAATAACTTTCATCCAGCAATTTACCAGTGTTGGGAATTAGGAAATTTAATGGTTTTCAACAAAGGGACTGTCTTCAACACGGTGTTCAGAAACTCCCACAAACCAGCCAGGAGCCAGGGTATTCATAATACTGTTTTCTTGCTCACACCTCTGGAAAGTTACTCTCAGATAAAAACCAACTATATTTCAAATGTAATTTTATTTCCTCAGAGTTCAGCCTTACCTAATCCAAAAAAAACCACCAAGCAGTCAGACAAACGAATGCAATTTATTGAACACTCAGACTTGTTCATTTTCATAACAAGGAACAGAATAAAAGATATTGTTAATTCATAGTATATTTTACTCTGGTGGTGAGTCAAGCGATGGCTGTGTGTTGTAGTACTCAGGATAGACACATCCTATACTAAAATAACATTTTGTTAAAATTAGTAAAAGATCGCTCTCAAGATGGTAGAGAGACAGAAAGCATTTAGTCCTGTGTTGTGGTTTAGCCCCACTCGGCAACTAAGCATCACGCAGCCGCTCGCTCACCCTCCCCCTCCCCAGTGGGATGGGAGAGAGAATCGGAAGGGCAAGAGTAAGAAAACCCACGGGTTGAGATAAGAACAGTTTAATAATTGAAATAAAATAATAATAATAGTAATAATAATAATAATGATAATAATAATAATTGTAATGAAAAGGAGAACGAGAGAGACAAACAAAACCCAAGGAAAAGAAAACAAGTGATGCAACCGCTCACCACCCGCCGACCGACACCCAGCCAGTCCCTGAGCAGCGATCGCTGCCCCCCGGCCAACTCCCCTCGGTTTATATACTGAGCATGACGTCATATGGTATGGAATAGCCCTTTGGCCAGTTTGGGTCAACTATCTTGACTGTGCCCCCTCCCAACTTCTTGTGCACCTGGCAGAGCATGGGAAGCTGAAAAAGAAAGTCCTTGACTAGCCTAAGCACTACTTAGCAACAACTAAAACATCAGTGTGTTATCAGCATTCTTCTCATGCTAAATCCAAAACACAGCACTGTGCCAGCTACTGGGAAGAAAAGTAACTCTAACCCAGCTGAAACCAGGACATCCTGAAAGACATATTGTCTGCCTCTACTTCCATATACTTAATACCAAGGGCGGGGGGAGGGGGGGGAGGCACGACAACAGTACCTAAGTAAAAAATTTGTGCATCTTCACTTTCAGCTCTTTTTCAATACTCTTTGCCCTCAGACATTAGCTAAGTAGTTAAAAATATAATTTAACTTTATAACTTCTACTGGAATAATACAGTAGAACTATTGTTATTATTTCCATTATAGTAACATGCATGGGCTAATCAAGGTCTTCAAAAATAGAGTTTTGAGGCCAAATTGTTTTCAACTAACAATTTACCACAATAGGAGCTCAAGAAATAGCTGGAAAAGAGAACAGAGTATTAAAAGAGAGGAACATTTATGTAACACTTTATATGATCATTTTAAATTGCTAAAAAAAGAAAGGACTAACTTGCTAGAACAGTGAGTCCTTGCCTCTAGGAGGACAAGGTACAATGCTGGGTATGAAAATGAAAAAAGATAAAAATTCATAACTTACATAAATTTCATTACATGTGCAGTTACCCAGAAAGCAAAGAACCAGCAGCCACCTTTGAAACATCTCATAACAGCAGCCCATTTCTATATCTCTACACATCTGGAATCCATCAGAAATCAATGGAAATGCTGCAGGTTATAATATTAACTCTGCAGTTGATATCCACGAATGGAACATGACATCACAGTTTGGGTAATTTATAATATGGTTTGGACCTGTAGTTGATAATACGGCTTAGAGCCTCCTTCTCTAAATTGCCCATAGAGATGATTAGAAAACAAAATATTGGAGATGCAAGCATTTCTATTCCAAACTAGAATAAATTGAAAATCTTATACTACTTTTTTAAGAAAAGATTCCTCAGAATTTCAAATAGAATATATTGAAATACTTGTTTTTAAATGTTGAACTGTTCACTCTGATAATGCCAAAATACAGCATTTTTGCATGAATAAAATAGTGTGCACAAGTAATATAAAATACATTAAAATAACAGAGAAACGTCAAAATGAAATTATTATACTAAAGAGAAGATTTCAACATTTAAACAAACAAACAAAAAAATCACATTATCCAAAATATGAGAAAGCTGAAGTGAACTATTTCAACCTTTTTCACAAAGCTTCTACAGAAACACTCATTCACACAAAACTTGCAAGTGAAGACTAAAAAAGGAAAAGAAATTGTCAGGAAACTTTTCTGACAAAAATATCTTCAGCCAACCATAACTGTCACTCTGAATCTAACTCATGCCAGTAGTACCTGAAAAGCTGCCTAGTGACCTTTACAGATGAGCCGTCTCAGTCAAGATCCTGGTAACAAATACATAAATATCTGAATCATCGTTACAGAATTAACAGACCCATTTCGGCAGACAAGACTTAGGATGAAACTCCAGGCCTAAAAAGAAAAAGAAAAGAAGCTGCTGCCTTATCCTACAGATGGCTGCTCTAGGATGGGGTCAATAACTATTACTTTTGAAGCTATTACAACTAATTCTCATGTAGTGCCTGTCCTGCAATAAAATAGATTAACTTACCTGCTTGATGTTTATTTTGCTATTACTTACAGTGAGGACTCTAAACTCCTGGGTTTTCATGGCCACATTTTTAAAGTTTCAAGTACTTTCAATTTTTACTTTCAAATTGCAATTCACAAATCTGCAGCAAACTTTAGACTTCCAAGTAGCTTCAGCTGAACTTAAAAATCAATATTCCACATGCAGAAGAAATTTTGTCAGCCATATGCCTAAATTAGGCTGCAAGTACAGAAAGCACACTCTACATTTCCCTTTGAAGCACTTGTCAAATAAGATGGTCTTCATTCATCAAGTAAATTCTCAACTACGGATAAAAATCCCTCTCAAAACTAAAGATATGCTTTTTCCCTGAGGAGAAAAATATCATGGAAAACCTCAGCAAAAACTGGGTTAAAGTTGAATAGCTCTCAGCATGGAAGGCCAATATCTAAATTCTGTCAAAAACCTGATTGTTTCTCCTGGTCCGGTGTTTTAGTAATTTTATTTTAACAAAGTGCCCAGAATTTAATTATCTCACTAGAGAGGCCATAGGTTTGGATAGCCCTATTAATGGATCAAAATCAATCCATGTTTACAGATTTGGCAAAGCGATACATGGTTGCTGTGATGATTACTAGTTGGCAAATCTCTCACAGAAATTGCCTAGAAACTTTGTCAGATTGGATAAACAAGCAAATATCAAGTTGCCTCTGATTCATCTCAACTCTACAGTCCCATACAGACAGTATGGGGACCACATTTGATTTCCACAACAGTAAATTAAAAATGTAATTAAATCAGACTGTCAAAAATGTAATAATTTAACGTTTATAGCACTTTTGTTCTCACATATCCCCAAATAAAGACGTAGCTACAATTAAAAAGCACAACTATTGGCCAGACAAAATGGCAGGCAGGTCGCCCCACCAGCTGCTCCTCAGGCACTGTGTCAGCAGGGTTAGGCCAATCGTATGGCTTGTCCATACTAATATGACTAATATGTCCAGTTTCAGGGCTGGCCGCGTGAGTGAGGCCTTTAGCACCAGCCTCATGACTTGTCTCTCAAATATCAGAAACACTATGATTAAGTGGAAATTCTCACTGCCTACACGTGTCCTCCCAGAAGCTGCCTGGAGTTACAGAATAAAGAGTTGTCCTTAATGGGAAACACATGTGGCCCTGATGAAGCACTAACACAGGCTTTTGTGCTCTCCATTGGACTGTCCCTTCGTTTCTCTCTCCTGTTCCTGCCTCTGCTTTCTTTACCCAGTTGCTTTCCTTTTTTCTCGTTATGTTTTTGTTGTTACTTGTTTTATGCTTTTACTCTGTGGATTTCTCCCTCCAGTGCCTTTCCCCTCTAACCCTGATGTACATAAAAGGAATAGGTCCAAACTGCAACAGGATGCAGTTTGGATCAAAACTGTGTAACACTCGTGCCGTCTCCTCCTGCTCAACACAAACGCTTCTTGGGCGAATTAACTGATGCACTGAATAGAACTTGAAAGAATCCTAAATATATGACCTAAATATATAGATATAGATACATTCACTTTTCCAAACATACTAAAACCAAAAGTCCTTTTGCATCACACTGAAAGAGATAACAAGCAAAATTATTCAAGTATGAACCACATTTTCACATGAAGAATAACTTTGGCCTGGTACCGATTTCTGTGTGTCTGAACTACCTTGCCATGCCGGAGGTAGAGGATCAGTTCATACATTTAAGAAAAAGAACGCATGGCAGAGAAAGCAAAATAGACCAGGGAAATGGATGAATGAATGGCAAATATGAGTCAATGTCTCTGAAATGTGCCATTTGAACAGGAAAAGAAAAAATCAGAGAATACACAATGGAATCAACTAAAGAGAGTAAAGAAAAAAAAGGACTAAAGGTGTAACAAACATATATATGTCCATATATATATATATGTTTAAAAAAATGCAATTTTTATGCATCCTTTACACAAGCATTTGAGCAATACAGAATGGTATACAAAGCACTGCTTTTACTGCCTCTTAATTCAAGGAAAAAACAGACAGACAACAAAACATAAGGATTAGAAATGTAAAACTCTGGGTTTTAAAGATAACTACTTTAAACACTGTACAGCTTACTAATCTGCCACAAAACACAACTGAGCACTTGTTAAAGGACTGTCTATTTAGACAAATAAGTAAGAAAACTGAAGAAAATTAAAAGGACTTGTTTTAGGTAAATGGGAACAAGGTATAATCGGCCAACAGCACTGCTGCGTGCAGCTATGACTGAAGGTATATCCCCCTCCCACGCAGCACTCCTTTGAAGAGAATCGAATTGCTGATAAGCAGATTAGAGCTGACTTAAATGAGCCTGTAAGAAGGAACATAAAACCAGCTTCACATATAAACAGAAGCTTCCAAAGGAAAAGTTAACAGGTCACTACAAACCCAATCCATGGGGAAAGCACTACAGCTCCAGCTGGGCAACAGGTAGCCTTCTGCTCAGGAGCAGTGATGATAAGTGGGGAAAACATAACAAGGAGGCACAGGATGAAAAGAACATGCTTCACATGTATATAAACCTGCTGATGCATGAACACATACATCTCCGAAGTCTTTATGTGTAACAGAAAAAACTGTGGCATTCTGGAGGGAACTCACAAATCTGTTGTATAGCACCCACCGTCTGTTATCATTCCAAAACTCTCAATCCACTGTTCAGGTTTGCTCATGTAGTAAAAAAAAATATTTGTCCTGGAGGGTAGCATCCTAACAGTAATGATGTAGCACATCCAGTTTATACTTGTTCATATTAAGGACTGCTTTCTTAGCCAAAAAAGTATTACTCAGAAAAGGTCTCCCTCTTTCATGGACATTGCTATGGTAACTGGACTAGTAACCTTAATATGTGCACTACACTCAGGAGACTTCTGCTTCGACAAACAGGGAGAACTAAGATTTATTAAGTGTCTGGTCCACTTTCCTAGGGGTTCACATACAGAATTACTGTACTTAACCCTTCCACATTAGGTTACCACCTATAAATATTGCTTGGAAAACGTAAACCATTCTGCTAACCTCTTTCAAAATGCAATACCTTACACAACAGATACTTAGAAAATATTTACACAGGCAGAATGTAAGTATATTGATCTTTTTGTTAAATTCTTAATGCTTTGGGTTGTGGAATAAGTCAAAAATCAATAGGGACATAAATTTTAAGAAGGATTGCAATGATTAGCTGTATTTTTGGCTAAAGGTGGCAAAAGGTAGTTTGATCTTCCACTAGTTTTAATACTTGATTTCATTTTTCCTAACTTACATCCCAATCCTTGGATTTTGTCCAATCCCTGTAGAATTCAATGAGCATGGAATCAGTCTACATCTTAATGAATACAACTAGAAGTAAGTTGTTACAAGAAATAAAGACTCTTCAGGAAAATAAATTTCAGATACTCTGTGGAGGAAGTAGTGAAAAAAAAACCAACCAAAACCAAAACAAACGGTCAGAAAACAAACGCCCAGGAAAAAATTTTTGCAGTCAATAATGGTAATGCTCAAGTGAAGAAGGGAACTACAAGACAGCGTAGAAGTCACATCTAATACAATGTTGTATTAGTGTACAAAGAATATTGGTGAAGGAAAGGAGATTTCTAAAGAGGTGCACTAAGAAGTCATTTACAAAATACAACAGTGACACAAGTTAATGGCCCTGAATACATAGCACTATTTAATGCTTGTTAACGGTCATTAACACTGGCACCAGTATCGATGCAGCAATGGGGCTTAACATAGTTGATCTGAGCAGAAATTACCCAAGATCTACTTCTAAGCAAGCAAGTCATGTGGCACCTTAGAGACATCAATAATACAAGAGCAGCAATAATATGAGTGCATGCAGCAGATCCTAATAGTGTGGTTGGGCAGGGAAGATCAGTTAAAATAGCCACAAAGTAACATTATTTAAAGACTAGACTGGATACAGTCTAGAGGAAAAAATAACTGAGGAAAAAACCCTATTGTGTTATGACCGGTGAAATAAAAAATTTTAAAGAGGAGGACAAAACACCTTTTTGAGCAATAGGCTATACAGCTGCTCATCCTCAGGGTGGGGAATCAGAGGATGAAAGGAACAGTAATCTTCTGGCCTTCTGCCCACAGGGAGAGCTCTGTGGCCACCCTGGTGAGTGCCCCACAGCTCCAGAGCCACAACATCTAAACAGGCGAAATCCACTCACAAGGACAAGTCTCTGAATCTGAAGCACAAAAGCATCCCTGCTTCATGGAAGAAAATTAGTATTTGCTTTGTGATAATGAGTATTGATAAAAAAGACCATCTCTTTTCTGATAAATCCCTACAGAAATGAGATGAAATCTCCACTTCCATGCAGAAAAAAAAGTACAGGATTTTACCCATCGTTTTTAAGGGTGTGTGTAACACTCATACACAGTTGCAACCTAAATTATTTCATGTGTTCTTATTTGCAATCCTACCTACAATACTGCATAAAATAATTTGTTTCAGTTTCTATTTCCTATTCACATTAACACTTCTGTATCTTTATGCTACACGCTTTATCTTCTGCTTTACATGCATTCTTCACATGCAATATTTAAGAATCAAAATTCTTCCTAAACCAAGAACGGCCATTGTTTGAGAAGCCACAACTCCTGCATCAAGGGACACAGCAAGGCACGTTGCGCCTGGTACCAGGGGTGGTTACCTCCACAACCTTAGCCTGAATGACCAATTACCCATCTGCAGCTGGCTTGTAGGGAAGTCTTCAGCATCAGTGCAAACACAGCCCCAAACTCTTCCATTCAATTCCCTAATGAGAGAATTGAATCATTCAATCCATCTCACAACATTGTTTAAACTCTTTTGTTTAACAAGTTATTTTAATAAATCAGTGGAACTGTACTGATCAAAACTTTAATTCCCCTTTTTAGCAGTTTCTGAGAGAAACTTCAGCCAGCCTGGAGACACTCTATGTATCTTTTCAGATTTTCTGGGGATTTTCCAAAACTTAGTCGTTGGTCTTGGCAAAAACTGGGTGTGTAATTCACACCACTGCTAGAGTTTTATGAAAGAAGAGCTTTAGCTAAAAGTCTCCAAAGATTGGAGCCCCATCTAGGATTTTTTTTATTTTACGTGCTGCTTTTCCTTGCACAGGGAATCAAAGTCCAACTGCCCCCTGCTGC
Source organism: Balaeniceps rex (assembly GCA_013401315.1). NCBI lineage: Eukaryota > Metazoa > Chordata > Aves > Pelecaniformes > Balaenicipitidae > Balaeniceps > Balaeniceps rex. The sequence goes on along the minus strand of VYZW01031458.1, from coordinate 87,981 downwards.
CTTTCAGAAATAAATCCTCCACACTGAAGCACAGGCAACAAAACAACTCCCTGGCCTGGCTTCCAGCTTCAGGCTCTGCACAGACAGATATAGATAAATAATGAAAGCTATATGCAGAGCTGGCAAGAGCACCACTGTACGCACGTCTCTTCACTTCTGCCCAAGTCCCTGACAGAGCATTAATGCATCATATCACAGCCTAAATATCTGAATGCCAAACACAGCTCCTGCTACACTGAAAATACACTTGTGCACAATGGCTGCATTCCAGCCTGGCCACTTCAGACTCTCATCTCATTTAGGGGAGGGAAAAAAACAACAGAGGACTTCACTCTTAATAGTATCTATCATAAATTACAGGAGTAATACTAACATATACAGATAGGCAATTCTAAGAGAGATATCTGTCTGTTTATTGATTCCAACTCAGCAACAACTTTCTGGAGCAGTGTCTGTCTTCTTGTATTGCTCAGTGATGGACTGATTTCTTGCACTTGACCCATATCCATTGGCAAACATCACAACACGCTCAGCTCTGATAAATAATGTTCATATTTGCCTCGTGCACAGGAAAAGCTTCCTTTAAAAACTGCCAAACGTTTTAAACTGTAGTTTCCTGCATCAAGTTGGCACAGGTGGTACTGTGGAATCTCTGTGCTGTGCTTCCCAAACCACTTCCATTTTTATCATCCCAATTTTTAAAGCAATTTCAACCATCTTCATTCCAGGTTTCCCAGACTCACTTTTTATTTAATTTTTCAGGATAAACAAGAGCCAACAGAGACTCAAGGAAAGCACCAGCTCAAGCAAAGGCCACTGTCTACACATTTCACTCCCCAGGTGATAAAGGCAGTATACAGCACGAGAAAGGTGCTATGGATAACCACAAATAAATCTACGGGAAGCCACTGTCTCATTTACTCTTTAAGGAAACCAAACATGTTATGAGAAGCAATAATACTTCTTCAGCCAGGTAATATCTTTCAATGCTAACTTTAATACAGAGTCTACAAAATATTGCAATGAAGTGACTGTTCAGCTGTAAAGCAAAAGTAGTTTAATATTTCCTTTTTTTTTTTTTAAAGACGGACTCTACTAAACACAATAAATGTTTGCAAATAAAACGTGAAAGGGAGAGAGGGATTGCCTCCATAAACCAGTCCCTTTGTTTCACTGATGTTTCAAAAGGGTAGGCATCATTTTTTTTTTCTCCATACTGATAAAATTGATGTGTGAAACTAAAAAAAGATGCCCACATCAGAACTAGTAAATATTACTCAGAAAATGAAAGCCATGCCTCTGCTGAAGTTAATACAGGAAATCTGGAAACAATATAAAAACAAAAATAAAACAAGTAAATACAAGAGCTTGAATTAAAACAAAACCAGACATCTATTGCCTTGATACTGTTCTCAAGGCAGAGTGAAAATATTTCAGACTTGGGATAGAGTGGTTTATTATCATCTCCAAAGAAACGCATTAAAACTGTAAATGGAAAAAAAAAAAGCGTTGAAGAGTCTTGGTCTTGAAAACATATGTGCATGGAAAATTATTTGATTTGAAATTAAATCCAAACAGGTTATACCTGCTGAGATTGCTAGCACAACCTGGGATTTTATGCTGGACAAACTGATAAACCTCATTCCAAAAACAGGGGTTTATGTCAAAAGAAAGAGGTACAAATACATGCCTTCTCCAGAAACCTCTCATCAAAATGGTGTGTTTATACTCATCCTAATTAGTCAAAGAAAAGAACTGTGGTCACCAGGATGACACCAAGGGACAAACCTACCCCCAACTATTTTAGAGTTTTCTGTACCATCTGCAGGATGTGAGCACCAACCACCTCCCTGAGCCTGCCTCCGCTCCACACACAGAGCCCTGCTTTAGCGGGGGAGCTGCAGTTCCTCTGCAGGGGTCTGGACAGGGCAGCAGCCGCCCATCTCCAGCAGCAGCCGCCGGTTTGGCAGGCAGCAGCGTGGCGGTTTGCCAGGGATGGCAGCCTGCCCCGGCACCGCCTGTTTGAGGCACAGAGAGTGGATTAGCAGCTCCTGTCTGACAAGTCATAGGAGTTTACAAGGGCTAAAGGCAGGGAGAAGGTTGACAGGTGGAGAAAATGCAGCTTCTGCATGAGGCAGGAAACCCTTCTTGAAACACAAGTTGCCACCTCATCCCCTCCAGGTTCTTTCCCTTGCCACAAGGGTCAAAGTCTTCCTTCCCCTATTGCTTCTGACTCCCCATGACTTCCTTATTTTCTCTCTTCCTCCCAAAGACAGAGAGGGCTGCTGCTTGTGAGATGAGTCTGTTTTGAATAAGGTGTGGGGTCCTACAGGAGGAGGGAATCTCTGCTATCATCTCTTGCCCTCTCAAAGATCACTGCCCTCCTCAAACTGCCACTGAAAACTCTTCCCTCTACGCTGTCACCTGCCACCTCCCCAGTCCTCTCCCTCACTACACCAAAATCTATGCTCTTGCATCAGCAGGACTGTGTTTGCCTGCAGAGATGTGATGCTGCCCAGCCATACACATCACCCTACATTTTTTCTGTTACACAGTGTTGCAAGGGTTACTGAATACAGGAACAGACAGCTGCTCCAGCAGCAAGCAAGACAGAAAGAGAGAAATATTGTATCATCTCACAATCTCAGCAAAGCACCTTACAGAAGTTTTACTTTAAGCCTACATCCCTCCCTGCCCTGTAAAGCACATACACACGTACTCAGGTGTTTTGCTGAGCTGTAGCACAAGACAGGATTGCAGACCACAGCCTGCTGCGGGCCGTCATTCAGACTCCAAGTCCTTCTCCGACACTTTTCGTTCAGATATATGAAAAATATCATGACTGTGCTGACTACATACCCATCTGACAGAATACAAGCAAGGAGTCAATGCACTCTATCACATACAGTATAGGTTGGCAAAGATTATCTAAACAGCAAAAAGGCAAGCAACTCCATATTCACAGAAGGAATAAAGGCAAAGATTCAGAGTTTTGTTGTCATTAACAGCCAGAGTCCCTGACAATAAGAGATGCAAGTACACCACCAAAGATCTAGGGGTTAGACTGCAAAGCTTTTGAGCCCTCAGTATTTCTCACAGGCCACCACACCTATTTCTAAGTAACTTAACAGAAATGAAGAAAACATCCTGAAAAAATCCTTCAGTATGGTTCAAAGATCCAGCTGTGCACTGCTGATACTGGCAGATAAGCAATCATTCATACATTGGTTTATGAACAACTAACAGAGCGACAATACAGTTGTTGTCACTGATAGAGCTACTTTAGAACTATGCCCTAATACATGACATATCATGACCTTCCATTAAATGTACTGTACAAGCACCCAGGAGACATGTTCCTAAAGCAAACTGTGGTCATGAAATGAGATGCTATGCCTGACCTGAAGCAGAGACTGGTCCCTGTTGCAAAATGGTTAGAATCCAAGACAGAAGCAATATGAGATACCTTAAGTCTCTTGACAAGATTTTTGGCAAGGGAAAGCATAGAGGAAGTTTAACTGCGGTGCTTTCTTAAATTTAGTTACTCTGGATACTTTAAACTACATTGCAGTTTTGTACTTAGCCTAAAGTAAACCAAGCTGTTTCACCATCTAATGCAAAGCCCTTATCAGTAGCAATATGCTGTCAGATTTAAGTACTTTTATTATTCACTGGCAGCATTTTAAATTCTCACTTCTTATTAGAAAACCCGAAGATCAATAATGCTAAGGGAAGATGTACTCTGATTTAACATCTTCAAAACTATGCCAAGCAACTGGAATGCTTTCTGAAATCAAATGCTCCTTCAAATAACATGGATTGAACTGGTTGATGGTTGTGTATGCTCTCCACAATGTCCTTTTAAATAGTTGAAGTGATCAGATTTATAACTGAAAAAGCTTATTAAACTACTAAGTTATTATTTGCAAGAAAAATACTAGCCATCATCCATATTTTCTTTCCTTTGTAAATTCTTACAAAAAGAGACAAAAATCCAAGTAAGGTTTAAAAAATGTTGCCTTTGAAGTAAAACAAAAAAAAGGAAGAAAAAAAGGAAGGGAGGAAGAAATCTGAAAGATACCTGCATAGGTACATCCTCAAATTACATTAAATGTGAATATATTTTGTCACTTTTAAAACTAGCTCAAAATTTTTCTTTTATTTTCTTTGGCAACAGCTGATTATCTCAGATAAAGAACAACATTTCCTCTGCAGCTTTAAACATGTGCATAATTATTAACTTTGGTGGCAAGCACATAGAATTGTGGACTCAGTTTCAAGCAGAAAAGGAAATGGACTGTAAAAACTTCTGTATGTAGGAGCTTTTCTTATTAAAGAGTAGGCTAGAAATAACTAAGTGGGCATGATTTTTGTAGTGGAGGAACTTGCAAACAAGGAAGAAATAACATTGTGTTTGGAAGATAACGCTAGAGAAATTTAAACAAGCAAGAACATTGTGTTTGGAAGATAATGCCGGAGAAATTCAAACATCAGTATGGAAAGTTTCATTAAATGGCAGCAGTTAAATACTAGACCTTACCTAAGAACACAGTGATTCATCTAGCACTTGAAATCCTTAAATCACACATTTTTCTACAAAATATGCTCTAGACCCTGCAGAAACTGTTTACAGCAGGAATCACTTTTTCAATCTCTATTCCCCATCCCTTCCCAGGAGGTCAAGATGATAAAACTTTCAGACAGATACAAATTATTCTGTCCCAAGAGGAGCAAAAAGTAGTAGTAAGTAGCTACTTATTTTCCGCTAAAATCTTCCGCTGCAGAGTCCAGAAGCACTTATCCTGCCAATATCCAAAGAAAGTGCCAAATGCTCCCCTCCAGCTCCACAGTAATGAATGCTGAATATTCAAGTTATATATTTCATTCTCCATGCATATAAGGCCACTACTGCAATGTTACCATGTCAGGAAAGAAAATATAATCTTATCCTAAGTCTTAAAAATAAAAATAGAAGCAGGAAGCAGAAATGCTGCTTTGCAAGACTCCTCCTCATTTTGTTTATTATCTAAGATATTGATTTAATTGACAATACTGGAAACTTTAAAAGAAAATGCAAAAAGAAATCTATACATAATTTTTCTGTGTTTATCAGAAATACTAAAAAACTAGTAAAACCTTTAATTATCCCAACTTCTTCCTCAATTCCCATACACACACATACCCTAATAAGAAAAAAGTCCACTCTTTCCCTTTTTTTGTACTACTGGACTTCATTGCTTCTTTGGCAAATAAACACAGGAAAACACCTAACTGCAAGCTTAGGAGTTCTCATATTGGCCGAGAAAAACATCACTGAAGAAAGACTGGATATTAGTACAACTCTGCTGCTAATAAAACACAGGGCCTTTCTCTATTAAACAGTTATTTCTAATATTATTTTCAGTAGATGAAAAGTTCATAACTACAATCTCATAGCTTTTAGACTAGATTGCTTATGACCTCCGTTTTTCACTAGTAAAATTATCTTCCATTGTATGAGTTTCTTAAGATGGATTTTGAACACCACAAAAGAAACCCGTATCCAAGCAAGTGTTTAGCGCCAAATTCTACATTTCTTTTTGCCACATCTGGAAACCTCTTAAAAGAAGCTCTTATCTTATCACAGGCTGTAGAACAGAGTTAAAAATACAATAAACTACATGTTTTATAGTATCAACAATATTTAATATAACTCAATCCGTAACCCTTTAGTTTCATTGTCCTGGGTTTTGAAATTAATAATATTTTTATGCATAAAATATTATGCACGTTATGAATGACTAATAGTGTTCTTAAATGAGTAACCTCATGGAGTTTTTGAGTAGCATGAGTAATGTATAGAACCAGCATAAGGATCTTCTTCCATTATGTACTTGCCTGCTTTTAGTGACCACTTCAATTGACAATACTGGGTCTATAATAACTTTATTTAACAACTAGGAGCAGTATTTTTCAAGTAGCGGGGGGTCAAAGGCAGTTGCTTTGTGAATTTAACAGATAACAGCAAATTCATCAAAAACTGCTTTAAGATTTAATTAACTAAACAGTCTTAACTGGAAAAAAGTTTTCTGCCAAACACAAGAAACTGTTCCTCTAGTCAATAGCACTGTTCTGGCTTTACCCAGTATCAGTGTTTTTGGCACTGACTGCAGACAGAAACCAGTCCAAAGAAGACACTAAGGGCATCTCAGCAACTGTATGGTCACTGGAGGAGCTGGGGGAAAAGGAGCTGCAGGAAACTAAATTGATCCTCCCCTCTCTTACCCCTAAGCTACTGGATAACAAATAACTCAACACCAGAGCTGGTCCTGGAAAAGAAGACTGACTGCACTTTTCTCCCTTTTTATCCCCTTTTTTTTTAAAAAAAAAAAAATGCACTTACCCTTGTTAAGCCCATTTCATTCTTTAGAATATATCATAAAGCAACAGTTCAATTCAATCATATATCTTCCTACAAATGGAAACCAGTTCTAGTTATTACTGAACACCAACACTGATTTATATAATTGAATCATTATTTCCTGTGCAAAGTTCTTCTGAATTTACATACAGTCACCAGACTTTCAAACTCCTACCTTCCACAGAGCACTCCTTAACAATACTCTATTTTGCACAAGCCTATTGTTATTCCTTTGATTATAACACCTGGAGTAATACAAATATCCACCTATAATGACACAAAACAGACAGTCACTGTTGTTTTAACTGTACATTTCTTGCAAACAGAAAGAATGTGAACAACCCATGCAATCAAGAGAAAAGGAGTTCGATGAGTTGAAAAAAAGAGTTTGAATTTGTTTTCTTTTTTACATTAAAACTGCATAATTCTTTGGGAATCTGCATGCCATTTATAAATCATTTAATAAAGTAGAACATTAAATGCAATTTGTAGACATCAGAAAATGACTAAGAGATGTACAAGTATATTGAAATATTTAAGAATCCATTCCAGATGTGGTCAGAACCAGTTCTCAAATCCCGAAGTTCAGCTATTAATAGAACAATTCAATTTTCTGAATTGATGTTTTTGTGAATCCATAAACAAGATCCAGTTCTTAAAAACAATTCTACATCACTGCCTCCAACGGAGTCAGTAGCATAAACAGAAAATTCTAGTGGGTTTCTACTAGACAGAGCTTTAAAATTAGTAAGCCACTTCAAAAATTAATGAAACAGACATGATTCAGAACTACAAGGAAAACTGGGACACTGGCCAATTTCAAGAGAGTTTGAAATTTTAACTGATTCTTTCTCAGTGCCTGGATAGTCATATCATTCAATATTCAAAATTATTACCTAGTTTCAAATTACGTGAGAGATTACACTTACCATTAATCCATTTGGCTTCTGGATTATGAACTATGAACTCTTTTCTGAAGAGGTCTTCCAAGGACAATCTGGTTTCTGACGAATTTGCGAGTTCATCTAAAATATACATAACAGGATCATTTTAGGTAGTTATTAAAAACAATATATTCAGTGTAGTTTGCAAAACATTTGAATTACAGAACCAGAATACATAGTTTGAAGGTCCTGTCAAAATCAATAACAATATCTTGCTCTTATTTTTTTTCACTACAAGAAAACGTCCCATTTTTCTTCAGTAAAGCTTCAGAAAACAAAGCATTGGTACCTCATGGACAGGACAACTGAAGGATGTAGTGCTTGGCTATTTATTATACTGGGACTGTAGTGGCAAAACTCCTTCTTCCCACGGCGCTACACCACAAGAAAAGTTTGATTACAAACTAATACAAAAATTTCCTGACAGCCAAAGGATGTAGACCATGTTGATCACCTTCTACAGACAGAAACTAAGTAAAATACTCCTGTAAGTAAATTGGGAACCAACTTCACTTATTCTACAAATTAAAATGTAAAAAAAAAAAAAAAAAAATTCTATATGCACATTTTATAGTCTGTGCTTGCTCTCTAGTGATAAGCACAACATAACATTTGGCTAACAGCCTTGTGTTTTTCCCAAATATGATAGAACCCAGGAATGTTGTGCTTCTGAACATTAGCCAACATTCATTTTCAAAACAAAAAAATAAGTTGCCAGCTCCTAAAATCATCTCCATGCTTCACGAAAGAAAAAAGAAGCTCTGCTAAATTCTACTCTTCTTGTGCTGTAGGTTAAAGAAATAATAAGTAGCTGAGATTCAATAGTGAACTGTCACACTAACATGTGAAATCAGAGGTACCATTAAAGCAAAAGTCTTGCTGTCAAAACACAAAGTTTCCAATGAATATTCACTGATAGCAGCTATGCACTTCACCTAACTGCTTTAGGCTATTTAGGAGAGCAGCAGCTGCCAAAAGCTGCGCTATGCGTTGCCTCTGCACTAGCAAAAATATGCACCTATGCACTCCCTACACAATCAACCAGACAGATGCTCAGTCAGGTCTTTTAATCATTTCATCATTATTGGGCAGGTTTGCCATAGATCACTGCAGTATTTCTCTGCTCTATGAGCTCTTCCTTCCAATGTGTCAGGCATCCACCTTTTCTACGAGAGGATCTTTTTGTTAGTCAGATTTTGTCCTTACAGACTGCTGATATTAAAAAGCGCTGCTGACAACAGACCCATAGACAAAGAATATCTAGAATCACAGCAGTCAAAGAGCAATCTTGTTAACTTGATGTTGACCCAATATGTTACCAGCACGTTTTTAACAAAGAAATGTGCTCCATAAAGGTCGTATCCTGTAATACATTTCAGATGAAAATGTGACCCCTTCGCAGTGAATAAAGTCAATCATAGTTTCATTATTGGTCTTTATTCAGCCAAATTTCTCAGTTAGAGGCACAGCTGAAAGCTTACTGGAATCAACAATATGATTTCTTTGCCTTTAAATGTCAGCACCGCCTGCTGCAGTCACTCCAGTTAGTATTAATAAGGTGCATCCTTGCTGTATTGACAGGAAACTCCTTTTTAATGCACATCATAAATTTACGATAGACACAAGGCCATCACAGCTGCTCACTCCACGGCGCTGCTGTATTTTGCACGCGCCTCCCTCCCAGGTCTCAGCAGGGCCCCGGTAAGCACTTACTCACAGTAATCAACTCTTCTTGCACTTGATGTCTTGTAAGGCTAAGCATGCAGAGTTGTTCAAATCCTCTCTCGTAAGACAAACGTTCTAATCCTTAAATAAGCTTTTTGCCCTCTTCCTACCTTCCAGGGATCAAAATAGCCTGTTTGGGTTTTTTTTTTAGTCTCCAAGTCCAGCATGGGACACAATATTCCACTTGCAGTCTTACTAGAGCTTTACAGCAGAGTAACATTATCTCTCTTGATTTATACCTAATCCCTCTGTTTACACATCATGGGACCTTGTTAGCTCTTGCTCCTGCCACACACTGAGTTTTTATCGTCAAAGTAAGCACATGGCGTTATGTATGCCATGTATGCTCAGCTCCACAAATACATTCCCCGTCTTCAAAACACTACTTCCAACTTAACAGCATCAAATACTGGGCTCTTCATATGCCCATTTTTCCCTTTCTCCATAACCTTGTTGACTACCTACCCTCAACAAGCTGTTTTCCATCACCTATTTTGATTCAGCACACCCTCGTCCTGATGCTGTTTGTGATCCTGAAAGGATTCCCCTTCTAACCTTTCTTGAGTCTGTTTCTATTTATTGTGACCCTTTATATCCTGCCAGTTTGCCAACTATCAATCAAGCTCACACAAGCTGTTATGTTGCCAAAAATTGTCTTACCCAAGACAGTTTAGTTTTCACAGATTTTTTTATTAACTGCTTTAATAAAAATCACTAAAACAATACATCAACTGTGTACAGAAAGGCTATCAGAGAAGAAAGGTACACCAGCTCTGTTCTCTTGTCTTCTACCCAATTCACATGCCTGCCAAGTTATCTCAATATAAAATTGGATTTTAAAGTAACTTTTTAAATTGCTGTTAGCATTTCTAAGCTGAAAAAAACTGGCATCTTCAAGCAACTTTACTAGATGTTTGAAAAGTAATTTTTTTCTAACACTAAGTCATTACGAAAACGCAGCCTTGTTTGTAATCCTCGACACTAGTTTTCCACTCTGCCAATATCTCATATTGTATAATTTTTAAGAAAAAAGTTGATTTTACAACAAAAGACTCTAAAATAGTAATTTAAGTTTCCAAAACGCTTAGTTTATATATAGTAAAATGAATTACACATCATGTGAACTCTCAAAACACTATATTGGGTTAATCTTTCTTGAGGACAAGCACAAATTAGTATGTACTTCACAAAGTACTTGTTTTATTTTAAAGACTGCCTTTTTCCACTTTATGTTTATTACCACATTACCAAATACCTACTATCTCTTTTTCATTTCTGTTTTAAATTTTATTGAATTATTCCTTGAAGGAATCATATTTCCAATGACCTCACACTACTTCCCACAGATTTCTATATTTCAGTCTGAAATTATGTGTATTATGTATAGAAAATGAACACAGATTACAGAATATACAAACAAAATCAGCTGCTAAAAACTAAATGACTACTTTATAACTAATCAAACTAACAACAGTTCAACAACTGGTGTGTATTTATTCAAAATGACAAACCTGTTCATGCTTACTGAACTAGAACACTGCTGAAGTAGAAATTAATAGCCTCATTGCTTCTCATGAGTTTATACAATATCATTTTTGCAGGTTAAAAGTAGACTAAACATCTCATAAAATTTACCTTCCAACTTAGCAAATAAAACTAATAATGATGTGGTGTATTATATTACTAACTCAAACTCCTTACTGGCTTTTCTGTGGAGAAAAAGCTTTAACACCAGAAATTCAGATAAAGGCTTAATGTTAAATGCTGTCTGAAAGTGGAAAACACCACTAGTAAACTGTATGCAAGCTAACAGGTATATCAATAACTGGGAATTAGTATAGTTTGTATCATGTTCACATGAAAAACAAAAAACAACCTTCCAGAAAGTAGTCAGATATCAAAACTTGCTTGCCAATTTACAGTAGTTACAGGGAGCCTACACACAATTGAACAGAAACCCAAATCTTCTGGTAATGAATCTCCACTTCAGCAAAAATAATCTTTAGTTTGCTTGCTATTCATTTAAGAGCTGTATGAGAGATGGTGTGGAGGGGTCAGTCCCAACCCTGTTCTAAACAGAATATTTATCTATTGGACATAATGCAAATGGATCCTCTTCCTAGAGCTTGATTTTACTCAAAACAATTTCAAAAAAGCATTTCCTGTCAGTTTAGCTGACCTAAATGTTCCCTAAATTTATCTGCAAAGCTGTCTTTTTTTTTTTTTTTTTCATCAAGAGTCTATGATTAGAGTTACACGCCACTTTGCTCAACAGTAATTTATCAGTATGCATGGTTTAAATGCTAACATCAATATCTCAGTAAAGGAGTCCCACATAAAGCATTCGAGTCTGACACACTTTCAGAAACTGTAAGTTAATATGAAGGTAGAACTACTGGCATTCCCAAAGTGAAAAACAGCTTTAAGTGTTGTGGCAAAACACCTGTACAAGGGTGGCATCATCTGTACAACTCATAGGCTGTTCTTAGCTGATTTTTCATATAAAAGTTTTCAGCTGCTAGTACTTCCAATTGAGCATTTCTCAGTTTTGAAATATAGATCAACAGTGGTCGATCAGATAGGTCTTCAGATAATTCCTACGATGTGGAACATACTGTCATGATGCAAAGCATAAAAACATGCTGATTTAAAGGCAGGAGTGGGGCACTGATCCCAGAAAATCTACCTATGAATATTTCAGTATGTGCAGGTACGTGATGAAACTTCAAAAACATGAAACAGAATAAAAGCAGACCAAGAAAGATACCTGTGTTATGTTTATACTGACTTACAAACCAAATGATGGCATCTCATAAACAGCTATTTCTCTCTCTGCACTGGCCATTAATTCCCAATATAAAGAAAGTTATATTTATAAGATTATTCCCAAGGCATCTTCTCCTTTTGTTCTCAAATATTTCTTTAGTAATCACCTCTAAATACTACACAAAAATCACTAGATTCACAATTAAATTGCCCCAGAGGATAGACAGGTTCCTATTCTGAAACTCCCAAGTTCTTCCACACTCCAGTCCCTTACTTCAACAAGATTAACCTCATTCTTTGATATCTTCATGCACTTTCTTTATCATTGCACTTACCTAATTGAGAAGAAAACAAGCAGGGATACTTGCCTGCAAGCCTTCTACTCCGGGCTACAGAGCAGTGCAGCAATTTGCACTTGGTGGCCACAACGGGGTTTTTTTACTGTACTCCTTAGCCCACAGAGGTTCACAGAGAGCTGTTGAGTCCCAGCAAGAGGTTACTGGACTGGGAGTCCATTCAGACTCTCCCACTAATCTCTTACATTACTGAATGGTCTGGTCTTCCATTTTCCATCTCTTTGCTGAGAACACTAATACATTTATAAAGTTTCTGAGTATTAGCATAGATAAAAAGCAATAAAAAGGGGACCAAAATATCACTAATATTATTGGTATAATTTACTAAAACCACAACCATAATTGCAACACAGATATTTCATATTTTAACAGAAGCTAAGTTATTAGTAGGTCAAAATACATCTTATTTCAACAGTTCCTGCTTAGTGTTGTATATTCAAGCTATATTTCATGTAATAAGAAACACTAAAAAAACAAAAAAAAAACCCCAAGATTTTCCATTTAGCTTTAATACTGCTAGTATCTTTAGCAGAAGCTAAAGCCTCTTTGAAGCCTTTTGCATATAACTTACATAGACGATTTTCTTTTAAAAGCTTGTTATCTCATATGGAAGCATCAATTCCTCTATTAAAAAAGGCATGAAAGCTGTTGCTCAAAGTTCGAGTGAAGTCAAATGACAACTCTTAAAATGTACACGGACCTAAGAGTTTCTTATATTGTGGACAAAGCAATGTATAAATAATTGTAGGCAAAAGAGATCATTTCTGTTGGATTTGGCATATCAGTAAATACACTTTTGCCTGCACAAAACTTTCAACAATCAGGCTTCTGAGCAACCACCATCTGAAATTATTATCATCTCCATAAAAAGAAGCAGCATGATGCACAGTGTTTAGGAGAATTTACATGAAATCTAAAAAGCACCCATCGGTATAGGCAGAACTAAATAGGGAAAGAAGTCTCTGATGCTCAAAATAGTATTAGAAATGAAAAGCAATGCACTCTGAATTATCCCAAGGTAACATAGGACAAAATTCTCACTATTGTGCTGAACATCTTAATTCAGATCTATTATATTTTATAAGAAGAATTTACAAAACCAAGTACTTTTAACAACAGATTGGCAGCACCTTAGAACTGAGCACCCTGCAATAGCCAGACCTGTGAGAGTCTCCAAGTTTTCCCTCCCCTCAAATGCTAGACATCCCAAAGTGATCTTACATATATTCAAGACCAGTTAACTTCAGCTACAGTGCTTAGCACCTGCCAGCAAACCAGCAGAGTATCAGAATATTTTCTTCCAAAAACATATTAACTAATCATGAAAACAAAGGGGGAACAGCAGAATTAGGATCAATATAGGGAAAGTAGCTGTCCTACAGTGTACCTCCAAAGCTTTCTTTGGTAAGCATTTCCAACCTGCAAGAAACCCCAGTTTTACAGACCTAGGTCATTTTGGGAAAAATGTTTTGATTTAGAACAAGCTCTACAGTCTCTATGGGATATTTTAGAGCATCTGAGCTGACAGAACTAGTTTTCACTCGCCTGACTTGAACTGAAATGTAGGTCCCAGCTTACATCAAGTTTTCAAGCAAGCGCTCTGGATTTTGAAACAGCCTCAGAGATGTTGTAATTCACTGAACTTTTTTAACATATTAAAAAAAAAAAAAAAAACCTTTCCCTACGTTGTTTATTCCTTTTTCCATGAGTGCCTTCACAGACTTCAATTTACGCTTTGACATCATTAATAATTCTATACAGATATAAGAGCCAGAACTGATGTTTATTATTGTGGGTTCCAGCACAACACTTCTGAGATTTTACAAGCCTTAAAGAAGTTACCTCTCCTTGAAAAGAAAAACAGTCTTCTGTCTTAAAGTGTACCAGGATACACTACCATTTGCCCTCAACGTCTGTTTTTTATTATTCCCTGAAGAAACTCCTATACACTGAGACTACAGCAGCACAACTTTGCTTTTATTTTTCTCAAAATGTTCTAAGTGGAAATAAGCAAACAGTCATTTCTTTATCACTCCTTGGACAGCACCATGCATATGTAGCAGATATTTATACAAAACAGAAGAAGCAGAATAGTCCGTAGTACTCCTACATACTCTCTTCCAGCTGTCCCATTCCCTCTGACAAGCAAAGCTTTTTGATCCTTTTCCATTCAGTCTCACCACCTTCTTTCCAAGCAGCATCAATCTACTACTGTACTTGCTCATCCACAGACCCACCCAGCTTCCCTTGACGATTCCATCCAGAGGCCAAATCATCTGGAACCATTATTTAACAAAAAAGCACTTCATTAACCTTTTGGTTTACACAAACTGGGCACTTGCATGGCAGAACATTTGCAGACCAATATTTACTATCTAGGCATGCCATCCAAATCAGGTACTTTACATTATAACTTTAAATCTGACAAAAAGAATTCAAAGATATTTTTTCTTTAAAAATTGTCCAGTGTTTCCTTCTCAGGTTCCTAGACACAGTTAAATGGTTGCTGCCCCAGCAGTAAAAAGAAAATCTTTAGAAAAATAACCCAGATCAAATTAGAACACAAAAAAAGCAAAAAAGATTAAGTGTAATTATTCTATATGTTCAACTGCTTTTTTTGTCTACTACTTGCCCTCCCCCCTTTTTTTGTGTAACTGAACCATTAAGTAATTTCCCCTCTCTGTTTTTGAGAGAAAGAAAAAGGAAGAAGCTTGTGCATGCACGTATGAAAGATGCATGCTTCTGGTTCAGTAAGAAGTTTCATTCTCAGTATTAGCTTTCCATGACATATGGCTTTCTCTTAGCTCATCTGTGAATCTGAAATTATACCAAGACACAAGTGACAAAATCTTGAAGTCAGCTCACACCTGCTAAAGCTAATGAGGATTGCTTGTAGCCATCTCAAGGCTGACACAATCCTAAGGACCTACTGCCAAAGCCAAACGCTTCTGCTCCACAAGGCCACCAGTAACTCTTGAGTCCCTACAGGCACCAAATTTATAGTAGCCAGAAGTAAAAAATGCTTAAGGGCAAGAGATACTTTAACATTTATATGTCATTTTAATGACTGCATTATGAATCATACACCTTCAGTAAGATAAAATAAAGAAGTAGGTTACCTGGGGTTAAAAGAATGACAGACATAGTGATGAGTGAACAAACAACTAGAATCACCAGCAGCGCAATAGCAATTCCCTTCCAGTTCCTCTGCGGAGGGCTGTTACTTCCAAGTTCCTACAGGAATGGAAAAAAATAAAATAAAAGGAAAAGACCATGTTTCATAATCATATATTTCTAAAACTATTAGTGATAGGAAAATTGCTCTGTGCATATTCATAATCACAGCATGGGAGGTGATCACGATCCCTCCCCTCTCAATAGTACACACAGTCATCCAAAGGTGTGTAACTCTTATGCTTTTTTAAAAGATATCTCTTTTTTAAAGAAAGATATATATGTAATTTTATACCCCTAAGAGACAATCAAATGAGCTTATACAAGCTGTCCAAAATACGACTGGTGCTAAAATGTGCTGAACATAAACTTCAGGACAATATCAACTAGCAGTTTATAAGATAATTACAGAAATGAAATGTAGCAGTTTACTGTAATTCCACCTAACGTGATATGGACCATAAAGGTTTAAACACACATCCTTTTTAATGTACACTATTAAACTTATTTGTAATAGAAAACATTTACAAAACTGCCTGAGGCTCCAAGTATTCCATCCAAAGCCACACAGCTCTTCTCTATACAGTAGTTCAACTATAAACTGCTCCCCTATTACTCATAAAAAAACAGCAGTAGCTTATAACAAATGTTAAATGAATGCTTCTGTAACTACTAGTACACTTAAACCTACATTCTCAGTGGTTACATGTTTAACTCCGATTAACTCCAGCCAGACACCATTTAGGTTCGTCAGTAGTAGCAATGCATCGCCTGTGTTCATGGTACAGTTTGAGACCAACAACATGTAAATATCTAACAACAGAATGGTAAAAACAGTACAATTGTTTCATACAATCCTAACTTTCTTTCACAGAAAACAATATTTTTTCTTTCTATAGCTGGCAAGCATAAGTGTTTCTCTGCCACAATTACCTGTGCCTTTACTATCTCAAAATTAAATTGCTGTGGTAAGACTCTCTGTGAAAAGAAACCTGGGAGGGACTTCTCAGAAGATCCCATTTCAGCCTACTTACAAAGTTGAGTTATGTTACTCAAGTACTTCACAGTCTGCACAAGCTTCCACGAAGCTCCAACTAAATACCAGGTGGGGTAAAAAACATGGGCTTTAGCCCACACTTGCCCTTGAAGACAACACCACATAAAAGCCTCTCTCCCCCTCCCCAGGACCTGCTGCTGTAGCATGCATCAGCAGAGCCCTGCAAGGCCACATCTCCACTGAATGCATAGGGAGCGACTGCCACAAAAGATAAGAGATTACTTGGAGTCTCTCCTATTTGATCTACAAACTTGGTCTGTTAATCTTGCAAGTACACAGCAAGGATATTCTTTTATCTTTCCCCTTTCTGCTGGACAAAAGGGTAGAGGGATGGGGAGGACTGGGCCACCTCAGCCATCTTGTTCTATGGGTAGGACTAAGACACAGGAAGACACCTCCTGCTGTTTTACAAGCTTCCAAAGGCATATTAATACTCTTTCACATACATATTATTTCATTTTTGTTTTCTGCATTATAAATGAGTGAGAAATGGAGATGTTTTAACAATGGAAAATGACAAAGTTTTTGTGCCTTCTTGGCTGGTGTACACCACCTCGATACCATACATCACCCAGAACAGCATTTCTAACAGTGTCTTTAATTTTTTTTTTTTTTTTTAAAACCCTCACCTGTTCATTTTCACCTGTAAAAGACAGTTTCTCTCCAGGAAGCATAAGGGGAACTCCTCTACGCAGTCTCTAAGCAATCTCACAGAAGCCCTCAGCCTGCCACAGCTCCCAGCAAGGAGCCCCCCACTGCCCCAACATGGCTGCCCTAGGCCTAGCTGAGCTTGCTCCTTCTAAGAGATTTTTAGCCTCAACAGAGGGGAAAAGTAGCCAGTCTGTCTACACAGTTTAAACCGTAGGCCACAGCTGGTCTTCACAGGATCAGCTCCCTCACCTGAAAGGCATTAGCCTTCCCCTCCCCACAGCTGAAGCCAGCTCAGGCCTAGTGGTAAATGGCTGTCAGCCAGCCTGCGCTGCTCTCAGTCCTTCCCTCCCAGTGGCTGTAAGAGTAATTTTACTTTTTTATTATTACACAAATCTCCTCTTTGGCATTGATACTGATTGAACAGCAGATAATGGATGATGTTCAATTATAGCACATAGAAGAAAATTATTGAGGACAGTTGCAGCACAGCATTAGCAGGCAGTCCCTCTCAGGCTGAACTCTGTGCAGCTTTCCTGGGGATCGCCATCCAGGAGAAGCCTGATTACCATAACTAACAACGCATCTTTGATGCCTGTATTTTTTTACTAAAGTTTAGGACTCCTGCCTTCCACAGACAGGGGGAAAAAATGGTGTAAGCAGGAACCCCTGGCATTCATCTCCTTTCCCCATCCCATTGCCCCTGTTTCCCAACCCCTTGCAAACCTGCCTGCTCCCCTCGTTTTCTTCAGCTCCTTCTGATTCACTCCCATCTTGTTAAATACTAATTACCACAGCAACTTCCTGACTATCCCTAAAGACAGTTGGTCTTCAAGGCCTGTATGACAGCTTCACCACCCCATTTGGTGATCCCTAGGACATTAGGACTGCATGGTCCAATCCCTTCTAGGCAGCCCTGGCCATGCTGACATTGCAAGGATCCCTGGCCTTTTCAAAGAAATACAAAACTTTTACATCCTGCATGTAAACTTATATCCAAGCTATTATTTTCCATTAAGTAAGAATTATTTTAATGTTAATAGCACAGTCTATAAAATATGAACTTATTCTGAACATAACAATGTAAGCCTTATTCATATGATACTTAGCAGAGTCCAATTGAAACAGAAGAACTACCAGCTCATACAAGCAAGTGGTGGTGAGAAAACAGTAGTTACCCTCAGAGAATCGTGAAACACTATTCCAAAGGATTGACTTAAAACAACAGAAGCTGGACAACTTGATGAATGTTTTCTGTATGAAAGCCTCTAAAAAAATATACAAAGTCCTCATTATTCAGAAGGTTCTTCTCTGCAGACATGAAAATTGTTCACTTTCTAAAAATAAAGCTCCATTTCAAATACTTTGCAATTTTTTGCAAGGAGCGTATCAAATAGATGAATCTAGTATTAAGCATACAAAGCTTACTGGTACCCACAGTGAGAAAGAAGGGGGCTTCCAGCTAGCTGAAGATCTTGGAAAAAAAAGAAGGACTTATCTCTAAGAAGAAAGTAGTTGGTTTTAATAATTCAATAAAATTTATTAGTTGTTCCAAATTATTAGATTAGAAGTTATTAAAAGGTCATGAGGATGTTTTGATATTGAGTGACAACATTCTGGTAAGATATCTGCAAACTTAATGTACTCTAACAAAAAGATCTGATGAAACGCTAGAAAAAATTCTATAATAGGGTGAATTCATAGTACAACTAGTATCAGGGATATCTCCAAACAACTCCCTTGATGTTAACCAATGCAACTTTGGACTATAACCTACAAAGTTTTAAAATAGAGTAAGCTGCTGTTCTTCAACAATAAAATATTTTTAGCCTTGCACTGCTTTTCAAAATGGTCATAAGCAAGAGGCAGTTAAATAGATTTTTAGACCGTGTATCAATGGCAAGACAGAAGCTGTCATTTTTGAGTATGACAAGAAGATAGAGGCATTCAGGAGGAAACATCATAGAGAGCCATACAATGAGAAGCTTTTGACATCATATAGTTTCCCCATAACTAACTGCTAACTGGCACATAACAACAATGAACACGCAGATGGAGATTTAAGGATCTAATCTTCTAAATAGGCTCTTCTATTAAAGTAGTTTGAAAAAATACCAACTTTTGAAGATGGCGTTTTATATATAATACTATCTACAATGTTATAGATTTTACAATCTAACTCTAATGAATCAGAAAATGCTGCTCAAAGCATAATACAATTGCAAGTATTCTCATTATATAAAGTACCTTTTTCACAAACCATTTAATTGCACTGTTGCCAAAAACAATCCTTAAGTAATATATATTTCTGAATGTAATTTGTGATTGAGTAATATCTTACTAAAACACAGCTACAAAGAGAAAAATCCATTATACTGCACACACACAAAAATTTACACCAGTGTTACAGAAGCTTACGTTTTCGGCCTATTCCTGCCAAATGCTAAAGACCACATTTTACCATGAGCTTTTAATCACTACCATCGGTGCACTCAATTTATGCAACCGAAGGGAGGTTCTAGCTTAAGAGCCTAAACTTTCTTCTCTGTGATTGTCTCCATTTAATCTCTGTTGAAAAGACCCCTAAAAGAAAAGGCATAACTTGCTGTCAGACTGGTTTTATGAAAACAGGTATTATATGGCATTACAGAGGTTTCAAACAGTGTAACTAAATGATCACACCAAAATTTTGCAATACTAACCAAAAGAAAGGCTAAAACAAAAATCTGCAGAGACTGGACATGAGAGGGATGGCAGATTGAGGCGATCAAAGGAAGACGACGAGTCATTTCAACCCTTCAGCATCCTGCTATGCTAAATGCCACTTGCCACCGCAAAACAAGATATTTCAGAAGGAAATGCTGAAAAACTATACCCAGAAAATACACAAAGCAAATATAAATCATATATGCTGAAGCATTTTTCTCTCCCCCTTTCTAGGATGATTTCTAAATATATACTCCTTCTACAAACACAATTTACTGACTGATGATGAACTGATTCACTACAATCATGAAAATCTTTTAAGTACTAGCAGGACATAGCTTTGAATTTCACGATCTATGGCATGTAACCTCACCCAGCAGTTCTGAGTTGTTGTTCTCTATTTTTGAATGAAATACAGAGTCTGACGTGGATGTTTCATCTTGAAAATAAAAAACTACAAAATTACCTCCACAGTGGATGTGTTACACCTGAATGTATAAGAAGATATAACCCACGTTCCTGTTACAATAGAAATAACAACATGAAACTAATTTCCATGAAATTTGTTTCATATAGAAATATTTTTTATCCCTTGGCACAGAAATGCAAGTGCTTATAATTTAAGAGTGCTGTTTCCTTTTAAGTAGTATTGGGGATATTGATTTGGGAAAAAAGAGTTACTTAAAATTAATAGATGTAGTACCTTAAAAAAAACCCCAAACCTCAAATATTTCCATATTTTTACCTGAATAAACTTACACTCTTTCTTGTAAGCAGCATAACCAGGAAAAAAAAAAAAAATCACAGCTTTCTTCCTAAAGCTTATCGAGTTGCACAGTTTTATTGTTAATCAATGAGGATAAAAAGCCTTTAAGACATAATTTTTCTAGCAAGCGTGTACAACTAAAGAGACAACAAAAGGTCACAAAATATTGCCGTAACATGCTGCATTAATAAGTCAGGTTTTTGAATTATCTTAACAGCATTTTCCAGATTTCTTGGAAAACTATTTCTGTAAACCACAATACAATTTCTACCATGGAAATAATGACAGAAGCAGCAGGAGACTGCCTGGTGCAAGCAGGCACACTGAAGGGCACTGGCTAAAGCCTGGGGTCTAAAGAGTGCCTCTGCCAGGCTCTTCCAGAAGAGGCAGGTTAGTTAAAATGCAGCATCCTCTCTGGGAGAAGAAATGAAAAACAATCTTTTAGAGACACGCTAACCCTGAGAGCTGGCGTTTAACTAAACTGCTTTTTCACATAGAACTGCCTGCCCATGCTGCGATCGACCTAGATGATAAATGGTGCTATGAGCCAAATATAGAAAATACGCATTTATCTATAAAAATTAAGAACAAGAATTCCACCAGTTTTAACTACTTCTGCTGGGTACAGCTCAAAGTGAAAGCAGAGATTCTGCCATTATTTTTGCAGTCTGGAGTGAACTTTACCAGGTTGACATGTTCAGTGGTACAAGTGTGCAGATGCACTTTGGTGTTTACCCCCAGGCTGTGGGTACTTGAAACAGAAAGCCCATCAGCACTGAGCTGCAGCAGTGTCTGGTGGTTGCCTGTTTTGCGCTGGGGCACTAAGGACAGATGAAGGATCTTGGTTGGAGGAGCCACAGGATGTAGCAGCTTCTGCTAGCATAGCATCTTCTGAAGCCTTGAATGAATTGTCTCCTTTCTTTTGTCTTTTTTTTTTTTAAAAAACTGTTCCTGTACTGTCACCAGGACAAAGCCTACAGAGGAAAGCTCTACAAAGAATCACAGCCTTCCCTTATTTTGGCAAGAATTTCAGGGGCGAAGTGCATTAGAGTAGGAAAAGCAAATCTAATTTGCTTTGCAGTAGGAATGAGAACGAGTCTCACTCTGTAGCTTAGATGTAATCACGACAATATCACTTAATGACTTCTCCAGCATCTACTTCATTAAACTCTACCATTTGCATTCCCCAAACATGAAGAAAAGGTGATAAACGTATAAAGACAAACAGTTTCATGTTGTATCTCAGGTGTTTTAAAAGACAGAGCCAGGATACTTATAATAAAAAGACTGCAGTCTTTCCAGAGTTCCTTACATAGCTGGTCCTGCAACTGATATGAAATACTACCTGCCTTGATTTTGCAGTGTACTATTTGCAGGAAAATTACCACAGCAAGCATTTAGAATTTGTGATTAAATGATTGCATCCATTCCTTCCCAGCTGTTTTCGAGTAATCCCATGGCCTAGATAGCAAGAGAGACTAAAAGACAGATCCACAAAGTGGCACAGGATAGTTACAATCTATTTGCATAAGTACCTATCATTTTCATCCCTCATGCTCCCTTTACAATTTGCCGTGTTACAAGATCCTATTGCTCCAGTTCTTGTCTGAATGATTACGGTCATACAATTACTTTCCCCGGTCAATATCTTTATTCATCAAAACGTTGGCGCTTCTTTTCAGAGTCATTGTAAAATGCCACTTTCACAGGAATGCATGACTCTCCATCAGCTCTGTGGATAACGGGCATTTTAAAAAGAGAGCAGCTTGTTAGCAATTACCCTGCTTAGAACAGGTGCGGGATTTGGATATGGGAACAATCTGCCTTCATATTTTTATTTCTCTGGGCTGTGCTGGTAAGACAAACCCCTCCTTTTGCAAAGCCAAACTGAAAAAAAACCCAGCCCAATCCAAAACATATAAAACAAAACAAAAGCCACCCCTGTCTCAGTAAAAATAAACTAAAAAAATAAATGGGCACATATAAGTCATTCTGAGAAGTGTTAATCACCCACACTGGTTATGTATTTTCTTAACCTTGCAAAACATTTTGTGCCTTTTTTCAGCCTTGATCATTTTTGTTCTAAGCAGAGAGATTTTTTTCCTGGACCTGCAAGAGCCCGTTCACAAACTGAATTTTGGTAATTTTTGGTATTTTGGAACAGCTTTGTCAACAGCCTTAGCTCCTACTACTCACAAAAAAGATCAGAAACATTTATGGAAACTATTTAATGTATTATGGCTAGCATTAAGAACGTTTTTCACATCTTCCAACTCATTTTGCAGTATACCTTGTAGCATTTACTCAAACAAAATGAGCTAGCTATTACAATAGACAAACAAGTAAAAGACTAACTTCTAAAGCATTCTGCTGAAATCCCTGTTCAAGGTCTAATCACAGTATTTGAGTTTAAAATTTTGGTCATTACTTATACATGCAATAAATACAAAAGCAAGGAGAAAATGGGGTCAGCACAACCGATCAAAACAGCCTGGCATGTGCACAAGTTAAAACTTGTGGCCATCCACTTTTTTTTATGAACGCAATAGTATTCACATTTGCAGCATAGAAAAGCAAGGGGGGAAAAGCAAACTATCATGGTGCACAATATTAAAAAAAAATATATGTAAGAATATGTAAAATGCGGGTCATGGAAAATACTACCATAAGGACTGTTGAGTAGCTGGGGCAGAGGGAGACGGATGAAATAACGATGGATGACAACACTGTTTTATATTTGAAATAAAAACTGGTCCTGATGTAGAGATAAGCTACAGCAGGCAAGGGAGTTCCTTTGGCTTTTGGGAGCTGAGTTGAATGTAACACACGTCTAAGAAGAGGTGTAATGCTACATAGAGTTATTGCAGCATCAGAGGCAACTTCATTGAGACTCGGTATTTCGAAGTGGTTGTCCCTTTTCATCCTGTGTTCACAGTCTTTCAGTTTGTTTCTAACATTTCAGAAGTAAAAATACTGTATTCTTTTGCTGGTCCAGCAGAAATACTTGGAGAATTAAGGAGAATAACCATGTTCTGGCAAGATGTGAGTAAGTATCTTGCGACTCAAAAGTACTTATGTACACGAAAGCTACAGGTAGCCACCTATAGAGATTTTTGCAAGTTCCTAAGCAGAACAGCTACTGCACAGCTGCTTTATTGAATACATCTATTTGCAACACTCATCCAATCTCCCCTGCAAATCTCACCTCCGGACAGTTGGCTGTCAAGAGGAGTCACAGACCCTTTTGGGGGTCTGAGGCTCACTGCCAGCCCTGGTGTGACTCCAGGTCATGGTCCCCATGTCCTCATCGGACCAAAGCTCCAATGTTCACAGTGTGCTACATCTTCTCTTCTTCACACAAGTGTCATCTTGAAGCTAATGAGACTTTTTGTCTGAGTATGAAAAGCTATCTCTGTATCTTGAAGACTGCCTGCAAGATTACATGGAAATAAAGCAACTGGCTCATTTCCAGTGAGCCCATGCATCATTAGTATCTAGAGGAAATCAACAATTAATCTGCCATAATTAAAGAAAATTCTTAACGTATTTTACTAAAGCAAGTAATGACAAGGACAGAAGAAGATGGCAAAGCAGCAGGCACAAACATGATTTTATTGCAGGTGACTATGATGTAAAGGAAGACGTCTATATGAATACTGGCACAGTCATTTATGGCCAAAAAGGTATTTTCACAAATTCCTATTGATCCAAACTTTAATGAAATGTCACAAGATATCACATATTTCTTCTATTCTTATTATGTTGAAGAAAAATCACCCAATCAAGTAAAATAATATCTCTCAAAAAAAGACATACAAAAATGGATGAACACAGGCTGTACTTGTTGCACACCTACAGATCTTTCTATAGATATAACAAAGTTGTTTGCTAGAATTTGTCCTTTTCATTACTCAGACACTAAATTATACTTTGCCTGATTTGCTTTAAAAAAAAAAAAAAGCTTTTAAATGTATTTTTATTTCTCAATGTATTTGCAAGGTCCTATAACAGATGACTTTTACAACTGACATAGCTGATTTTGACATTAATGAGCAGATCTGTTTGACAACATAACATTACACTTCACTGAAGGTTAGAAAAAGAGGAAGGGTTACTATACTGCAGTAATGTCACATAAGTCAAATTCAGGTTTATGCCACATAATTTTACAATTTAAATTGAATACAGTGCCCCTATATTTAGTGGTGTAACACCGAGCTATGCAGTGGAGTATAACTTTAAAGTAAGACCACTGTCAGACTAGAAGAACCAAAATCGCTTTTTGGAGTTTCTCACTGTTCAGGTATTTGTAGACATGCTTAATTTTATGCCATTTAGGAGTCTTGGAGAATCGATTTGACAAAAACATTTTTTTTTTAGATCAGCTCCTGTCAAAATATGGAACAAATTTGTAAAGGTTATTTTGCAAATTTACATCAATATTTTTTCTATTTGCTTTCAAATTTACACAGAAGTGACTTGCAAATAAAACAAGTAATTTAAATCCAAATGTGCCTTAATAAGCCTTTGTGTGCACATATATATGTACACACATACATGTATCATTGAATATATCTACAGATAAATATTATTTCAGGCAACATTCCTATAAATAAATTAAAATGTAAGTAAGCCAAAGAGTGTCAGTACCAGGAAAGGGAGCACTGCAATCTCTGTGTTTAGGGGGATCTAAGGTAGTAGAAAGTTAGATGAGTTTCCCAAGGTCATGTGAGAATGGTAAACCAGCATCTCTTTATGTAAATATTTGTGAACAAAACTGTAGCAAACAAAATTACTTGGCCATTAACACTGGGCTCCGATTAGGAATCTAGTTTTTCACAGTCGTCTTCATGATTAAGTTACCTGCTTTTCCAAAAAATTGAGTTTTATTTAAAGCAGAGGAATACTATGATTCATCAGAAATAAAGATATGGTTTTCTCCTGCGTTTTGTTAGGGGAAAAAGACCAGAAAAGTAATCAGGAAATTTGTAGATCGGATACTATATACTGTGTTATATAGAGAAAATATATACAATAACCCAGAGGAACCAAGATCACAGTTCACTTAAAAACAATGCAAGTCCTCACAGCACTAACGACATCACATTTTTCACACACACATACAGAGAGCTTATAAAAAAGCATTTACAGAAAGACTATGGGTCACCAAATCATCTCCATATATATACTGCACTCAATTAAAAACCAAAGGCAGTACCAGGAGAAAAAAAAATTATCAGGAATTTCTTGGCTGTTTTAGAGGATTCATTGATTTCCGTGGTATACCTCAAGATAATGTAAAAATCCAGATTTTTTTTTTCCCTGCAAACTCTTCTTACCTTAATGGCCAACCCTATCTACATAAAACACTTCAAAGGCCTATTATCCATTATGTTTCATGGGGAAATGTGAGCCACCCAATAATGTAGTAGCTCTTGACTAATTTAAGGAAAATGAGAATGCCTCTTGGTGGGACAGAGCGTTCTCTTCTTCTCTAGGTGTCAAGACAGTTCTGCCACACGGGCATGCCCATCAGCACCTAGCCTAGGGCAAACTTCATTAAAGGAAGTGGGAAAAAAAACATTAAGATCTTTAAAAGATTTTGGGCTCAACTAGAGTGAGTTAAAATAGTCCATCACTTAAAATTTTGAGATTTGTTTCATCAACATATTTTCCAACTAACCATGTGATTTCTCTCAGTATTGATTCAGTTCTCATTGGCTTCAGTTGAAAGATTTTGAAGCGTTGAATGGTGATTCCTGCTCTGATCACCTCTGCTGCCAGTTTGTTAATGCACAGAGGGGGACTTTCAGACCGCTGTACTGTACTGGGTCTGGCTGCGATGGAGTTAACTTTCTCCATTGCAGCCCATATGGTGCTGGGTTTTGGATTTGTGGCTAAAACTGTGTGATAACAAACCAACGTTTTGGATATTGCTGAACAGTGCTTGCACAGCACCAAGGCTTTCTCTTTTTGTTTTTTTTTTTTTAACCCCACAACAGGTAGGCTGGGGAGGTGGGGCAGAAGTTGGGAGGTGACACAGCCAGGTCAGCTGAAACAAACTGGCCAGAGGTACTCCGTACCATATAATGCCATGCTCAGCAATCAAACCAGGGGTAGAGGATGAAAGAGGGGGTGTCCTCCACATGGCCATTGCTCAGAGACTGGCTGGGCATGGGTCTGCTTGTGGGAGGTGGTGAGTGATTGCCTTTCATAGAATCATAGAATCATAGAATGCTTTGGGTTGGAAGGGACCTTTAGAGGTCATCTAGTCCAACCCCCCTGCAGTGAGCAGGGACATCACCAACTAGATCAGGTTGCTCAGAGCCCCGTCCAACCTGACCTTGAATGTTTCCAGGGATGGGGCCTCCACTACCTCTCTGGGCAACCTGTGCCAGTGCTTCACCACCCTCAGTGTAAAAACTTTCTTCCTTATATCTAGCCTAAACCTCCCCTCCTTTAGTTTAAAACCATTACTCCTTGTCCTGTCACCACAGGCCTTGCTAAAAAGACCGTCCCCATCTTTCCTATAGGCCCCCTTTAAGCACTGAAAGGCCGCAATAAGGTCTCCCCGCAGCCTTCTCTTCTCCAGGCTGAACAGCCCCAACTCTCTCAGCC
>VYZW01031458.1:26728-60139 GCA_013401315.1 Balaeniceps rex | reverse complement strand
CAAGAAGCTGGGAGGGGGCACAGCCAGGACAGCTGACCCAAACTGGCCAAAGGGACATTCCATACCATATGATGTCATGCTCAGTATATAAACTGGAGGGAATGGGCCAGGGGGCAGCGATCGCTGCTTGGGGATGGGCTGGGTGTTGGTCAGCAGGTGGTGAGCAGTTGCATCACTTGTTTTTCCTGGATTTTGTTCCTCTCCTTTCCACCATTTTTTAGAATAATAATTATTATTATTATTATTATATTTCAATTATTAAACTGTTTTTATCTCAACCTGTGAGTTTTCTTACTTTTACCCTTCCAATTCTCTCCCCCATCCTACCGGGGGGGGGAGTGAGCGAGCGGCTGCGTGGTGCTTGGTTGCCGGCTGGGGTTAAACCACGATACCTTCGCTTCTTAAACTGCCTTCATCTGGGCCCATGGGTTTTCCCACTTTTGCTCTTCCCATTCTCTCCCCAGTCCTGCTGTGGGGGAACGAGCAAGTGGCTGTGCAGTGTTCAGCTGCTGGATGGGTCAACCCACCACAGGCACGTATACTCTCTTCTCACGACGCTCCCTGAATCTATGTTTAATGATTGCACCACGCATTATCTTTATTTCCTTTCAATGGGATTACATTGTAGCCGCCCTCAATACAGCAGGAAACTGCAGTCTCTCTGAAACAGAGTGGAATAAGAGTCAAGATGCTCCCATTGGCAAGCTTTTTCATGTGC
Organism: Balaeniceps rex; assembly: GCA_013401315.1. Taxonomy (NCBI): domain Eukaryota; kingdom Metazoa; phylum Chordata; class Aves; order Pelecaniformes; family Balaenicipitidae; genus Balaeniceps; species Balaeniceps rex. The sequence goes on along the minus strand of VYZW01031458.1, from coordinate 59,421 downwards.
TGTTTTTATTGAAAGCCAAAGAAATTAGTAGATACACTAAGGTGTGCTCCGCCAAAGCTTGGACATTCTAAGAAACAACTGAAATGAACATTTGGTTTCAGGGATAAATAATCCCTTGTGACCTTCTGACTCTTAGTTAAAGCTCCTACTGCTGCAATAGCTGGGAAGTTCCAGCCTGTAATGGACATAGAGAATTAAGCACAGAAGGTGCCTTGATCTGGTATTTGTGGAGTTAATAGAGATAAAGCAGGACAGAGAAGAAAACCAGAGGATTACAGAGAAACAGACAGTTTATTACTCTACATGTAGTTCCTACTTTACATATAGTTCTTTGTTTAGCATGGCAGCATAAAGAATGCAGAAGAGCAATAAACTGTATGACTGCAATTTATAGAAGGTGCCCACTGCCCAAAGCCTTTAGTGGCCGGGGGTCAGGTAGTGTTATTTCAAGCAGTATCAAATAGCAATGGTTGAGTTATTTCTTGTGGCTAATTTACACTTTTTGTTAAATCAAGAAGGATACGTCTGCGCTGCACAAAAAGAGAAAGTAATAATCCACTTGTGTTTCACCACATTGTTGAGGGAAAAAATGTAGATGATTAGACCAGGCAAAACAAATATGGAATTAGTAACTGCTGTAGCAATCGGAGCTTTCTCTGAAGTGTATAATTATTTTTTAACCAGAGTTACATATATTGTAATACACTCATTTCTTACTGACCCATGCAAGTGCTATCACTGCCAGAACAAAACCATTTCTGAGACACATTCCTGCACAGCAGTTACAGTATGGGAATGACAAGCAGAAACAACAGAAATCAGAGAAATCAGGTTTAGTGCATTTTTGTAAAATCAATGTAACAGAAGAGCACTGTGATTAAAAGAGACACTGGGCAGTGCTAAGCGAAGAGTATTTTTAGGGGCTCTGTCATATACTTAACAAGAGAATAAAAGATAGTGCCCAGAAAAGCAGTGATATTGTCACGCACCCCATGCATGCTTTAATATTTGTACTAATAAAGGTGAGAGCATATCACTGAATATCTTAGAAATTTTGGCAGAAATCCATCCAAACTAGGAGTTTTGACTTAGAGCAAGAAATGAATGGCACCTTTCATTTTCTCCAGAGTAACATCTTCTTCCTAGCTGATTCCCATGACAAATAAGGAAAATATGTTTTTTTCAAAAATACATAGTATCTTTTTTTTTTTTGTTTCTTGCCAGTTTGAGAGTTAGAAGAGTTATAATTAGAAGTCAGTTAAACACAGCCAGAGAAAGAAGACAAAGATCTTACTGATGTAGAGTGGGTACCTGGCCGTTGGCAGAGCTGTTTTACACTAAATTGAATGAAAAGTTCAAAACAGCCTTGTCACTGAATTTTCCATTAATGCACTGCAGGTAATTTGCTGTCGACAGATCCAGTACTCACAACAGATACTCAGTTCAAACTATCTCCTTGGCTTTATTTAATGTAAGAGCCAAATAATTCCTTCAGATCCATTTCAACAATTCCTACTGAAATGTCTGGAGGCAGAGGACAATATTTGACTCAAATGAAGGTGCTGGGCTACAAGACAGGCTATAATACTGTGGCTTTCTTATATATACTTACAGAGATGTATGTAGGTGTTAAAGGAAATGGATTCTTGGGATACTCCATGATTGTCCAGATTAATAATTAAGGAAATGTCAAGCTTTATTTCCTTTTTCCAAATACTTGTCAGGAGTTGCTTATTTTTCAATGAGACTGAATGAACACATTCAGTCTGTCCTCAAAGACAAGCTACTAAAAGTTAGAATCCAGACCTATATGAACAACTAATCTGAATGACTTATTTAATAAGCTACAAAAGGAGAGTTTTTCCAGATTCATGCCATGCAAAAATGGGTTCATAGGTAATCTTGACTGTTCATAAAATAAGAGCCACTTTCAGAGCAGAGACAGGAAAAAAACAAACTAAACCAAACAAACCACCCACACAACATAAGCGTGGATTTCTTCACAGATAAGTGGCAATGATTAACAAATGTCTTTTTGAATTTTTGGAAAGCTGTCAAGAATTATATTTTAGCTAACGCACAAAAATGGAACAGTATCAAAAATGGTATCAAAAGTGCTGGTGTAGTTAATATCTGGCTTTTGCAGGAAAATTTCCTTCTTCACATTTTCTGTCAATTCTACACCTGTGGGGTTTCTTCCTGTTTTCTACAGCTCGTAGTACCGTATGCTCCTCATTCCCTGTTGAATAACTGAATAATCCTTTATATCCTTTTCTCCTTTGTGTAAACAATTCATTAAATTTTCTGGGAGCAGCTATATTACAACTGATGAGGTTACAACTTCAGGCAGCTCTAGCTGTTCCCGAAGGATCAAAAGTTTGAATAATGTTAAAACTAGCCCAAAGATCCTTGAAGCTGACCCGACACACACCAAGCGACAAAGTGGCTACACGCTGCACCCGTGATTTCTGGCTACAGTGGCCCTTTGAGGAAGCAACTCCTCAAGTCAGAGATTGTGGAGACGTGCAGCCACATCCCCATGCCTCTCTGCCGGGTACATCGGATCGAAAACACAAACCAACTACTAAAGTAGCTGTTGTGCAGCACATTAAGTGGGAAAACAAAGCCCAGAGGATGAACTCCATCCTTTCTAACTTCCCCACCAACATAGTCAGAAGATAGAAAAAAAACAAACAGGGACAAAACAAAGCAAGAGTGGCTCTGACACAACTGACTCTGACACGAGTTGGTCTGATGGACCAGACAGTTCAAAACTTGAAATTCCCCCTCCCCAGCTGTCATGGTCATCACAAGCCTTGCAAATACCCCCATCATACCTCTGAGCGACAGAACACCCCAAGGCATTTTTCCGTGTGTAGTCTTTTCACCCAGACTTTTCTTGGGGGTGAATGGGGACAATACGCAGTGGATTTTTTTTCATGAAAACTAGTGTCAGTAAAAAGGCTTCTAAAATCAAATCAGTCAGTAACCTGGAGTCCTACTTCCTTTAATGTTTTCTACAGAAAGTCTCTGAGGGCAGAAAGCATGGCTTATCACACATTTGAAAGCAAAATAAATGTATTAATCTCATCAGTTCATAAAGACTACTTGTCTACAACAGAATCATTTGCAAAACAAGACGATATTTTAATCGCATGATGTTTCAACATGATGCAGCAAAAGGAATTGAAGCAATACATCTTACGGGAAGAGTATTTGAAGTTTCTAATCCAGTATAGTAACAACTGCATATCTACATTGCTGATGTTCTTCTTAATTAAATTATATCAAAATGGCTGCTTATGTAACATAGTTGGAATGTAGTAAGCTGGGGCAATTTTATAAGTCATTTTTCTGACCTAGCAAAACAGATGGTGGTGGTAATTATTCCATTATTTCCCCTAGAAGAGGAGTATATATACATTATTTTATTTAATACTTCATATGATTATAATACAATATGAAAGCATACTGCAAACAGGATTTTGCAACAAAATTGAACTAGGACATTTTGACTTGGTAATTTTATTACCTGAGTATCCTGTGCAGTTAGGATCACAGAATCAGAGAATCACAGAATCTTTTGGTTGGAAAAGACCTTTAAGATCATCAAATCCAACCGTACCTGTCCACTACTAAACCATGTCCCTAAGCACCACATCTACCCATCTTTTAAATACCTCCAGGGATGGGGACTCGGCCACTTCCCTGGGCAGCCTGTTCCAAAATTTGACAACCCTCTCTGTGAAGAAGTTTTTCCTAATATCTAATCTAAACCTCTCCTGGCACAACTTGAGGCCATTGCCTCTTGTCCTATCACTTGCTACTTGGGAGAAGAGACCAACACCCACCTCACTACAACCTCCTTTCAGGTAGTTGTAGAGGGCGATAAGGTCTCCCCTCAGCCTCCTCTTCTCCAGGCTAAACAACCCCAGGTCCCTCAGCCGCTCCTCATAAGACTTGTGCTCCAGACCCTTCACCAGCTTCGTTGCCCTTCTCTGGACACGCTCCAGCACCTCAATGTCCTTCTTGTACTGAGGGGCCCAAAACTGAACACAGTACTCGAGGTGCGGCCTCACCAGTGCCGAGTACAGGGGAAGGATGACTTCCCTGGTCCTGCTGGCCACACTATTCCTGATACAAGCCAGGATGCCGTTGGCCTTCCTGGCCACCTGGGCACACTGCTGGCTCATATTCAGTCGGCTGTCGATCAACACCCCCAGATCCCTCTCTGCCAAGCAGCTTTCCAGCCACTCATCCCCAAGCCTGTAGCATTGCATGGGGTTGTTGTGGCCCAAGTGCAGGACCCGGCACTTGGCCTTGTTGAACCTCATACAATTGGTCACAGCCCATTGGTCCAGCCTGTCCAGGTCCCTCTGTAGAGCCTTCCTACCCTCAAGCAGACCAACACTTCCACACAGCTTAGTGTCCTCTGCAAACTTGCTGAGGGTACACTCGATCCCCTCGTCCAGATCATTGATAAAGATGTTGAACAAAACTGGCCCCAACACTGAGCCCTGGGGAACACCACTTGTGACCGGCCTCCAACTGGATTTAACTCCATTCACCACCACTCTTTGGGCCCAGCCACCCAGCCAGTTTTTAACCCAGCACAGAGTATGCCTGTCCAGGCCACGGGCAGCCAGTTTCTCCAGGAGAATGCTGTGGGAGACAGCGTCAAAGGCTTTACTGAAGTCCAGGTAGACAACTTCCACATCCTTTCCCTCATCCAATAAGTGGGTCACCTTGAGTGATGAGTATTTACATCTTACTACAAGCAGAAAGCTAGACTGTTCTTTAAGAAAGAATGGAAAAACAGAATTTAAAGACTAGACATCTGAACACATCCAAGAGAATAACAAAAAGTTTTGCAAAGTACAACTGCACTGACCATAATTGTGTATGTCAGCTTCTGAAACAAGAAGCTACTAAAAATATATACATTAATTCTTCTGGGTGCCTTTACCAAAGAGGCAATCAAAAATTGCAGTTTACCCAAAAGCTGTCTATATACAACTCAGCATCTACCAAGAAATGTACCTTCCCTCCCCTTAACCTCCTCTCTGAATATATCTGTGTCAGTAGTCAAGGCACTGCAAGACACCGCAGTAAGAATGTTTTACTTTCTGTTTCCTATGCATTCCCTGAGGTTATTAGTTACATATTTAGGTAACCCTGCAAGTGAGCAATGAAAGAAACCCTTGGTGCTTTTGTCAAGTAATTTATTTCAAGGCTGCAACTTCAAATATTTTAAGCATACCAAGCAAGAAACAGGCATAAACTGTTTTAAAAAATGAGACTCATTCTTGTTCCGTAACATGCCAGCTACCCAATAATTACTGCGTTAATGCGAAGGTTCCAAAGAAAAGAAAAACATATGATTCAGATTACAAGTCAAGCTATTGTTATAGGACAAAGGAGAAGAATCAAATCAATGCCTTAACTACAGCCGCTTTCTCAGGAAGTGCCCACAAACAATACTCGGCAGTTTCCTTCATGACCATGCATTAAGGCTGCAAATCTTTGCTAGTCCTCCACTTGTGCTCTAAACTGAAGGTGCAATTACTTGTGCTCTGACTGCAGCCAAGTTGATTTGCAGGCTCCATCAGGTAATTAGGCACATGAATGGAAGAAATCATCGGTACAACTAATTGCAGCTCAGATGTAGAAGACAGCTTCTGATAGGAACGGATAGGCATAAGGAAAAGCAAGTGGAAATTCACTCAGCTCAAACAGCACAAGCAACCGTGTATGGCTCTACCTCCCCATCGATTTCTTCCTCTGTGACTGGGTTTCCAAAAGACTCGTTCTTATGAGAAAAATAAATTATAATAAGGCCACTCTCATCTCAGAGGAGAATATCTTCATGACCCACATCTACCCTGATATCTGTACCTGATCAGCCAGTTAATGACAGCTAAATTAAGGGCAGATCTAGATACTGTTAGATAGCACTAACACATAAATGTGTATTCAAAGAAACAATGATCACATTTTCAATTATATATCTGATTTTCAATCATACATCTTTTATGGGTCACTGTCTTCTGAGATTACAACAGTAATTTTTATACCTAGTTTGGATTGATAATCACAGGATGGGTAAAACTTCATTAACTACCGTAAATGGTGGCACATGCTACAAAACACTAAAAAATGTTTTGCTTATGCTCACTCAAACAGAAACACAGGCACCAGCAGTAGCCAAAACATCAGCTATGCTCTTTTCCCCCTCAGTTTATTTTGCCTTCTACCAAAATCACTCCACAAAATGTGCCAAAACTGAAGTATTTTATCAGTTATAAGGGGTTATGAGCCAGACTGCAGTTTAATATACCATGTAACATAGGTGATACAAGGTCAAAGGAAAATAAAATATTGCTCAGAATGAGTATGGAAATTTTCCGTTACAGAAACACCATGATTACCTAAACCTGAAGAGCTGCCTAAAATGGGACTATATAGTGCATTTCCACTTTTTTTTTCCCTCTTTATTTACAAGTTGTCTACCTCAGTTGTCAGCTTTCCATCTAAGTCTATATTCAAACTGGTATCATGAGTTTGTTATACCAAAACAATGGAAAATTCTGAGCAAAAAAACTTTAGAAGACAAAACACATAAATTCAGAAATTCAAAATTTTGTAAGACTGGCAAATCTAGGTGCCTAAAGCTTCACGAAAGCATAGCATTTAGCATAGTTATAGTAATGTAATTAGAAAATCTTAGTAAGCTTAGACAGAAAAATAAAATTATACAAATATCTTAATATCAGTGAAGTTTGCAGTAGACTGAGAACAGCAACATCCTTGTAGTGTATTTCAGAGTACTGTAAGATTTTAATTTGAACATTGAGTGCTTCTCCATTTCAGAAGAATAAAACCAATATAATAAAATTCATTAGGCAGTATTTTAAGTCTTTTTTTGGCTCATTTCTTAAGTCCTCAGAAGGTTTTTCATTTGTCATTGTGCCGCAGAAGAAATCATCCGGATGAAGGATTGAGGAAAATCACAACCCTGGTCTACTCGATCATTCACAAACGAGATGTTAAAAATGACCACCTGAGGTGCAATTACTTCCACTAGTCTTTAATAATTCTTGGATTCATACCATCTGGCTTGCTGCTTTACAATACATTACCCAAATTCCGTCTTTGGGTGTATCTACTCAAACCTGCTGAGCTTTGCCACTACTGTTTTAAGACTTCTCTTTACATTACTAAAATCCTCGTTAACATTCAATTCACTCAGATAATTATTTTCCTTATTCTGTTTGATAAAACTGGAAGTACAAGCAGAGAACAGCTGCTGTAGCAGGTGATTGAAATTTCATTCCCCTTCACATTTAGCCCATTATTCTACACTTACTCTTAGTTTTTGTTACCCCTAACACTGATAAAAGAGAGTTTAAATTATCCCCATCTCTTCAAAAGCTCTCCACTCCCTCTCATCTTTACCTTTCCACATTTTACAGACACCATATAACTCTATCTCTTCCTTTCCACAATTCTCATTTTCTCTACTTTACAGTTTTACTATCTAGAAGTATAAGTAGTCCTGTTATCTATAGTGACCATTAAGAACATGAAAGGTAAAGCCAAATCACTCTGCTTTATCAAATGTTCATGGTCATAAGAATAACTTCTAACATTTTTAATGCATATAAGCACATAGGGCTTTCTTTGAAAAGAACAATATTAAATAAGATTTAGGTAAAAACTCTATTTTTGAGCAATGTTGCATCGTGAGGCTAATTCATGGTCAAGTAACTATATGCCATCCAGAAAATCTTTAGAAAGTAATACCTAGGCATCATTTTAATGATCTTCAAAGTTATAATGCCTATGAATCTGGTAAGATTGTTTCAACTACTCCAGCAGAGAGGCAAGGCTGACTTTTACCTCTGCAGTCCCTGTGAACGTTAGCACACGCGCAAGGGAACCCCGCAGTTAGCTCACTAGTGATGCGTCCGCAGCGCTCACTGCGTGAATTCATCAGCGTTCTTACATGGCCTTCGGTAGCTCCTGTATTTCTGCAGTGCTTTGAGCACACAATGCAAAGACAATTTACATTCTCCCCAAACACCCGGTAATCTTCAGGATTTAATGCTGCAATATTTATTAGCTCACATCAAATAGGATTTGTCAAAAATAAGTAGCACTGCCAATCAAATAAAATCCACACAATTCTTTGCTGTTGTAGACCAAAACCTTTTCTGTCAATTCTTTCTTTTGAGCTACCATTGTATATTTGAATGAAGGTAGCACCTTACGTGTCTTTGCAGTATTTACAAGGAAATACTACATCATACTAAAACTATGCATACACAATGAACATCTGAGTAACTAAAATAGAGCGCAACAAACCTGGAAGGACAATGATACTCCTACACCTTCCCACAGCAACAAGCAAAACTTCAGAACGTTAGAAATGAAAATGAGGAACTTAAAAAAATGTAAATAGATAGTGGATCAACCTTGAGAAAATGCCACTGGTACAAATCAAAGGTACAAATTACACCTGCATACAAGTCATTAATTTTTGAAATGAAGTGAATTTTGAATATCAGGTTTGGGTGTGGACTCTGCTCTAATCCACTAATGTAACCTAAGATTTTATAAACTTGAGTTTTATTTTTGAGAGGTAGATGGAAGGAAGAATTATATTATTATGCCAGTTCTGAGTTAGAGTGAGAAAAAATACGCTTTTTTCTAAATTAAGATTTAAAATTGGAGGTTTAAGAATTCAAAAAAATTCTCCCCAAAAAACTAGAGCTTCACAGAAACTTCAGAGGTGCTTCATTTTATAATCATAAGAGAGGAGGTAAAACAATTCATGTTTATAGACAATCAGATCTTTTTTTTAATGTGAATTACTAATTTTGAGTGTATACTCTGTAATTGTATTTGGATTGTATGTACTTTGTAACGGCTCATTCATTATGAATGGATCATGCAGAAGCATGGACGGACCTCAGACCTAATCTAAAATCCTCAGCAGTCTCTCAGGGTCAAGCTTTCAATAGCACCTAAATTAAGTCTCTTTATTTCAAGGGAGGTGACTTACTTTACCTTAGTACAAACAGTTCCGCTAAAGTCCTAATCAAGTTAAAGTACTATGAAAAGCACGGCATTTTCATTTCCCTGTACTTTAGTATTTACACATAGCAGCGTGCAAACCTACCCTATACCACCTGGACATTCTCGCTTCAAAAAGGAAGCATAAAAGCAGTCCTAAGTATCAGTTGAAAATTGTTTTTGAGCTAACACATTAATTTCTGGTTTTATTATCCCAGTGTATAATCAGAGGAAATCTGTCTACCTGGCTAGAATCATTCCCTATTTACAAAGCTTAGCTGAGACATTAAAGAGGATCAGCCATTGCGCGTATCAGGGAATCGGTAATTAAATCATGGTGCAGAAAACTTAACTGATGCAGGGATGAACGCAGCAATGGGAGACAGTCGCTTAACTGGTAAGCGCGCAGGGCCCCAAAGCAGCCCGCAAGAGCTGTGTGCCCAAGTGATGAAGAAATGCTGATTCATTCTGAAAATGGGCTCATACGAAGAACAGCAACCTACCTCAGGGATGAAAAGTGCCTTCCCACAGTGGAAAGTTATTCAAATATGTCATTTCTTCCACCAGAGAAAGTATATTTTGTTATTTAGTAAATTTGATTTAATGGACGTATAAATACTTTTTGCATATCAAATAGAAATATGTATCGTAAGTTCCCGGGGGGGCGGAAAAATAAGCTTAAAACTGCGTGCAAAAGCATTGAAACAAAATGAGTTTAGCAAGGATGCCATTTTGCCAAGAGGCTTGAGTCCAGAGTTTTAACGTATATAGCAGTTTTCCTTAGTAAACGTTTTTCCAAAGCAAAATCAATCCTAGAGTCCGTGCCTTCAGAACAATGCTTCTACTCCTCGCACATGAATTTCCAGCTTATAGGCATCCTGGTTTTAGGGATGATAATTTTATTTTAGCGGAGTGGTTGGAGGCACTCTGAGCATACTCAGCCGGGAATTCTCTACCTCCAGAAAGGAAGAAGTACCAGAGTTGCTTCCATCAATGCATGTACTCTAGCAAGGCCATTTTGAGGACAAAACCTAATTATCATTTTGACATAGTTTTACCTTCAAAACCAAACATGAAAGTAATAGTATAATATGCCTCACTTCCCTTGTCTATTTTTTCTATTTTAATCTTCTAATTTTAATGAACAAAGGCACTCCATAAGGAGATCCATTACACACAAAAATAGACTTCAGTCTTCAAATATGACCTTTTAATTAAAATATAACAGATCATTAAAAAAAATTATTTCAACAGTTCAGAACGCTACAAATACAATTCTCTTAAAACTATCTAAAAGAGAAAAGTAGTGGCCAAAGTTACAGACACTTTCATTCTCAAGAGAAAACTAATACTATTTGCAAAGTGAGTGGAGGACACAGTATATCACAATTACACTGATTCATTTTATGCTGAACTTGTGCACAGAGGCACAAGTGGAAGCGGTAGACAGCAAAACCTTCAGTTTCCGTCAGCACAAACCCACACACATATGCAGGCTGCATTCATGAAACAGCTTTTAATGACTTTTGGAAGGAGAAGGACTACAATCAGAAAACAGAGTGGTTGTGTTTTCACCATTACAGCTGGAGCATCATCCTAAACATAGGACCATGGAGCATTCTCCATGCCCGGCTCAGAGCAGGGGTATGAAACACTGCTCAGAAAAGATTTAAGTGAGGAGCCAAAGCTGCTTAAAGAGCAAGTTAGATAGAGCTCAGCTAATGCAGATCAGCCAGGTGGCAAATCTGCTAAGGCTCTGCATTTTTACTCAAAGTAAAAACCGTCACAGCAACCCTTCTCAAAAGACAGATCAGTTTGAGGTACTGGGAAGAGATGTTAGTTAGTAAGCCACAGATGTTATTATGAATCGAAACAAAGAGTTTTGGAGAACCACCCATATGACAGAAAGAACAAGTGGGGGAAAAAAGGATACATTAACAGGTCAGCGTCTGGCTTGAGAGAAGACCCAACTGGGTTACTACCAAAATTTGTTTCTGGGAAAAGCCTCTGAAGAGAGGCTGCAACCACAGGGGAGGAGAAGCCTGAAGGCTTGTCCCTTGCCCGCGGAGCTGCCTGGCTCCTGCACGAACAGAGGCTGTGCAGTCTTGGATGAAACAAGAGCACATGCCTCTTCACCAACGCTGGGTGCTTTGCAAATAACAGTTTCCTCCTGGAAAAGTCTCTATTTCTGCTCTCCTCCTGACAGAAAGCACTATCTAGCAAGAACAAACAAAACAGCAGCAACTACAGAAACATGAGATGAGCTCTGCTCCCTTGTACTCATTGAGCTCCCACCATGTGGAGCCAGATGACTAGATGGGAAAGGGGAAAACTGTGCTCTTCTAGCAGAGGGTGAGGTGCACGCACACTCTGTCTCCTAAGAAGTCTTGCAGAAAACCTGCACGCCAGCAGCTCACTTTCCTTTGATGGTCACCCAGAGATGCGGCAATTTCCATCGTCTCTACACAGACAGTGAGGCCACTTCCAATCCTAGACCTGTGTATGTACTAAGCACTCTACCAGGAAGAATGATCCCTCATCTTCCCCAGAAGTTTCTACTGGAGAGAAGTTGCTTTTTTTTCTTCTGCTCTTGATGGTAGCAGCGGAAGAGACAATTCATAACTACAAATGCTCTTCTACAGCTAAGCCAGTAAAATTATCTACCTCACATCACCCTCGTGTGCACATCACTGAAGACAGCGTAATAAAACTCAGCCCTCTCAAACCTTTCTCCCAGTAAGAAAGCTCTTTTTATAAATATTTCTTTAACTTTGGTTTAACAAGAGATACTATTACTCATCTGCTACACATCCATCATGACATATCTTTCCTGAACAGATATTTTTATTAATGTTTTTCTCCATTAGTTCTTATCTAAAAGATAAATTTTTCTTGGACTGTCGGTGACAGATAAAAGATAATATTAGGAGAATGGTCATGTATTGCTTTCCAAACAATTTGAATTGTCGAGTTTCAAGAAAACTTTCTGGGTGTTCCCCATGGCAATGGTTTCCAGTGCAAACAGGCGCCCGAGACCGCTGCCTTTGCTAGAGTGCACGGCACGTTTTAAAACGAAATACTTTTTGGTAGCTGTACACTTCAGCCTGCCAAATCCATGGGTTTTATTATAAGGCAGAAGTTAACAATTCATGTGGCAGTTCAAGTTTCAGTATTTGTTTGGTGCCTCACTCTATTACTCAGAAGAGTTTGGATCTCTGTACTTCAGATGCCAACATGGATCAGAGCCAGCCTTAAAAGTATGTAAATTTGAACTGCCAGAGAAGTAATGATTAATTAAAGACCCAAGAAGTTGATTCAAAAAATATTTGAGGTAACATTAATTTAACAACTGCCTCAATTAGTATTCCACACACATGCCTAAGATTTTATATAATGCCAAACATTAAGAAGACGACGACTTTTGAGAAAGATTACGAACAGTATGAGTTTTCACAACGGTCTCTTTCATTTTCTGACTGCAGAAAAACGAGATATGCAAGGCTTTTTTTCCCCCATTTCAGCATCTGCAAATGTTCTTGTAATTTTCTGGAAATAATACTCTTTTTGCAGGTTACCATAAATCAGTCCCCTATTTCAGGGTTAACAGCCACTTCTTGACAGAAAATAAAGACAAAAAGATGGAGTTGAAGATTAGGGTTTATCCCGCCTCAGAAAGCTGTATGTTACAGCATGCATCTCCACAAGAATCTTAGCTGGGTTTGGGTTATTTTTTCACAGCTTCTTAAACAACACAGTAGGCCAGATTCTGATTTCAACTACAACTCTGGAGCAGCAGTACCAAAATCACAGCAGAGGATTCCAGCGTAGACGAAACCCAAACTGAGCCCATTGTTTTCTTAGGCAGAGCACAGTGGTGCACTATGCACCTCACTGGGTTAAGGTATGGGAGTCACCCAAATAAATAAATTCCCAAGACAATGACAAGTTCCCCTTCGGCAGCACACCTCGTAAATCATATCAAGGATTTGCAGACTGAAACCAGCACATTTTAAAGAAAAGGTAGAACGGGCCCTACTGAAGGGACCGTTACAAAAGGCTCCCCTCCTCAACGAGGGCTTTGCTGACGGTGAGGCACGCCAACTACCTCAGACAGAGAAGATGGGGATTGAATCCGAAGGTAGGACTCTATATAAATCATCGTTTGAAGCTGTGCCCTTGATGATCCCTCAAAGCTGCTATTGCTTTGGTTGAGTAAGCCCTGAAACCTGCTAGGACTGAAGACCTTTACTTCTGTAAGCTCTTTTCATACAGTAACTTGAACAAAGAAAGTTTTTGAAGCAGACAATTCTTTATCGACTTCTCCACACATCCTGAAATGCTCTCTTAAATTTTGTGGATCTCTCAAGATAAATGAACTGCCCTTCTGGAATTTAGACAATAGAAAATGCCTTACAATTTCTTTGATCTTTCTGAGAACTGATGCATCCTTATTTGAACAAAAAACTGTTATTGTGTGGTAAACCTGGATCCATCACAATAATGAACTGAGCATCACTCAATATCAATAATCTATTTTCAAAATGTAGGGTTTTTTTTCTAATGTAGGGTTTTTTCAGTGCTTCATCTGAATCCTTCTGCATTCAGACTTTGCTTAGGGCATGAATGCAGCTCCAAATCCTCTTGTTAAATGCTCACTCAATGATGCTTTCCATGCATGTACCACAAAGCTGAGCTATTACTTGCAATGTTTACACTCACCGCATTTGAGTAATTTTAAGTGATAAGCTATCTGTTACACAGCATCCTACAAAGTTGCCTTGGTAATCACCTCTAATGGTTTCTGTGCCCATTGTTTGGACCACAGAGAACTCTCCTTTCTGAAAAGAACTGTCTGCAGACATCATGCAGAGAAAGCCCTCCGACAGTAGTGTCTGCCTGCAATCCTTACATGTTTTCTTATTCTAATCTCTCCCTGCTCTTTCCCTATCCTTTACTATACTAACTTTCTACTTTTTCCTGTATCTTAATACACGTTTGTGGCAAATTGTTGCTGTTCTTGTCCATCAAATATCTGTCTTAAAGAACTGCCTAATCAAGTTATTTTTCCTATAAGCATGCCGTATTTGTCCAAACTCTTGAATATACTCTGGTTTCCTATTCAGGTTTTACCTTTCCTACCTACTTGCAGGATTTTCTACTGCCCATGCTATCAGTGTTTATAAATCATAACAAACATCTCCAGATCTTCATGAATTGCTGGTCATCTGCTAAGGACCCTGCAGAGCAAAACCAAGTATCACAGAAGCAAAGTACAAATAAAAATTGTTAATGTTCTCTGCTTTACAGCCCAAGCAAATGCACACAACGAACCTGTGCCTGTTCCAGTACAGCCTCCACAGCATACTGAATATAGGAAACCAAAAACTTCACCTTACTCCACTGTAGATATACAACAGTTCATAGGCAATGGCTTTTCTTCAGCAGTACTATTTGTCCATAATTTCTGTATGAATATTTACCTTTTCCCTTCTCATATTACTTACTGGAAAATGTGTTTTATATGCCATTCTCACCCTTCAAACTAACAGAGAATACATGCTTTTCTAGCCCCAGATGAAGAGCCTTTGACTCTCCTTCCTCCATGCTTCAGTGTCTGTATTGGGCATCCTTGTTTTGGAAGGCCCTGTTGAGGTTTGAATACTCAGCCAAAATTGTACCTGCGAGTTTTATGAAGAATTGCAGCTTTCTAATAAGAAATGCAAGACCAGAAGGAGGGGGGGGGAGAGAAAAAAAATCCAAACCAGAAAAAAACCCAGTATAATCCTGTTCTTTTAAAATGGATTAAAACAAAACACAGTAAAAATTAAGAGCATCAACAGAGTAGCACCAGCTGTGAAGTTAATAAAACTCCTTTTATCATCATGAACAATGAACTGGAAAAAATAGATATAGCTTTTTCCCCTCCCACTTATGTAATACACTAAATGTTTCTAAGGAAGTGTTTAAAATGCATGTTAAATTATTGACCTTACCAATCTCTCTAGTCCATAAAAATTCTTGCAGAGAAAGGCTTTGCCCACACTGCTCAGAGCTACGCTAGCTGTATCCGTGCCGCACAGCACTTGATACAGGTCTCCTTTGGGCCCCATGAGGCATCTTTGTTGCCTTAAGACATAGTTATTTATTTGTGTGGGACTTTTCTGGTTCAAAATGCTCAAAATTAAAGAAGGCCTGTGTTGCTTTATTAAAAGCCTCTTTTAACAGCACACAGCACCCAGGAGATATACGACAAGTCCTGAAAGCCTGTCCCCATGGTGTGTGCCAAGCTTTCTGGAGTAGTATTGGAGAAACACGTGGAGGCTGGGGAAGGGACGGGGAGGGAAGGAAACTCGATGCAGTCTCAACCATAGCACTGACAGCGAGCAGCCCCTGGACCAAACTAAACCCAGAAACACACCTGGGGTTTGCTTTCGGAAGAAAGAGTTGGGCTTCTCCAAAGAGAAGCCAGGAATGACCAAAGATGAAAGCAGTTTGCGTGACTGGGAACAGGACCTCAGGCTGAAGCCGGGAGTAAAGTATTTTTGCAGTGTACTCTGTGCCCACAGTATTCATGGTGAAAGAACACATACTCATCACATGCATATTATTGCAAGCCTTATATTTAATTTTTAAATATCTGTACTTATCTTTAAATATTTACATGCATTTTAAATACCAACGCTTACCTATGTTTGCAGTCATACTTAAGTATCTTGAAAAAAAAACAGAATATGTAACTATGGATATTTAGAACATTGTTTATAACAATTACATTGTGGTGACTATGGACAAGCAGCAGCTAAAATTAGAAAATAATGATAGGTTTTTTCATAGGAATATAACACGGGATACAATTCATGTGTCAAAGATGCAAGTACCATTTCCTGAGGCAGATGACAAAAAAGGTCATCAAAATAGCTTCAATTATATGAAAGTACTGGGGTTTTTTTTTCAAATTCAGGACAGCAAAGCAAATGATTTTATAGGTCCAGCACAATGACAGTACGCGAACTTTATGCTGTTTGCATCTTGGTTTAGAATGAGGAAATAAGAACAGTAACAAGCAGCTTTGTTAAGGATTAAACACTGATACAGCGATACGGACAGCAGATACCGAATAAATGAGTATTTAGTATGAGTTCATTATGCTTCCACAACAAAGCAGCTATTCTTGTCTTTGGGATGGATGTATTTGCTCTCAGTTGCATGCTGTAGAGCAAATATCAGATCTCAACCTATTCCAGAACAATCTGAAGTCAGGAAAGGTAATCTGAATAGCAGCAATTTCCAAAAGTATTCACTGTTAATTAATTACATGATTAAGAAAAGTCTTGATAGTAAACTCAGTGAGATTTCAGTTACTCAAAAAAACTACTAGTAGTGTGCCTTTTTTCATCCTTAAAGGGTGTAAAAATCTACCCAATTTTGCCAAAGATGTGACACAATGCTACCAATTCATCTATCCTATACATTTTAAATTATTTATTTTGTGCAGCGCATCCACTACATCGTTTCTCAGCTAAACTAGAGACGCTCCTGGCAGATACCTAAATAGCTTCCAAAGACAAAACTTGGTAGTAGAAAAGAAATTACTTCTATATGACACAGTAAGATACATGCTTTAGACACTGGCCAAAGGCTGTTACAGTTTTTTGGGAGTGTCATCCTCCCACATGCTGTTATGGCAAGAGTATCCCTGGGAAGGTCCCTTCTGGTGCTCTGCCTCCTCCCCACCTGAGTCAGGGAAACGCAGAGTGCATTCAGCACTGGTACCAGCACGTTATTGCTTTCATGGCCAGTGCGTACCCCAGCAATGCACCTGAGCAGCGTTCAGCCTCCCAGCACCGGCTCTAGCAGAAGGCTCGGCACCTGGTGATCTATCAGTTCTTAGCCCCTACATGCAGTTTATTATTGCTTTTTTCTCTTTCATGTATGATCCACCAGTGAAACATCTCCAAAGATGTCTTGCCTATTCATCAAGCACCTTTGGCATCATACAGCTGGAATAATATTCCTTTTCTTTCCTCCACTCTCAAGATCAAAGCTGCCTCTGAGAATTTGAGCACACAGGCAGGCTGCCTGGCTTCTCATTCCGGGACCATGCTTCTTTCTCTAGAATCACAGACGAAAAGACAAATCAAACCATTTTGTCTTTTAAAAGCCACTAGAAAAGAAAAATATGAGTGATGTATCCAAAACGTTCAAATAGGAATGAATATGCTGAATATTATACCCAGCATCTTTCTACAAAAAAGACCAAAAAGTATGTCTTCTTTTGGAGAAGCTGTCTAAAAAGCATCTTCACTTTGTCAAACCCAACTATTCCAATAACCCAAAACAAGACGCAGGTACCCCAATCAGCTCTGAACCACCACAGCTGCCCACATACGTCCCGCTGGAACTTAGTGCAAAATGAGGCAGCAAAGACACTATGTGTATCAATTATGACTTTAAAAAGTACAAAATCTGAAAACCTGCTGAAATTATTTATTAGAACCATTATTTATAATTATTTAGAGGTATTCCTTTGCTTAAACTAAACAGTATTAAGTAAATACTATTGATAAGAACTCTTACAGCACTGATGAATTCTTCAAAGTGTCCCAAGAAATTGCATTAAATAAGATACACGTCAAAATCACTGCCAGGACGTGTACAGAAGAAACCTGCCAATCTGCAATCAACAAGCCTGCACTTGCCAGCTTGCAGCAGCGACACTTTTGCCCTTCACTACCCACAACAAACACTGTAGAGATTATGTATGCATTGCTAATACCAGGTAACGATGCAAAAAGAAATACTTGAATATCTGCTATCCAGCATAACATTGAGTTAAAAACACCTAATCTGGAGTAGGAGACCCTTCAGGTAACTGTTCAGAGTTTCCACCATTTCTAAGAAAGCGGGAATGATTTTTTCTTTTATAAATTTCATTTCACTATTGGTTCATCTACTAACCCTTAATTTTGCAAAACATTCTTGTTGAGTTCCATGCAAAAACTTAAATACAGTTACGAAAATGATGAATCTGCAGTAGGTTCAGTAACTTCTTTCCTAAAAATCAAGGCAATAATATTATGTATGTGTAGATTTTCCTCCATCTTTTATGAAAGGGGAAAAATATCAGTTTCATTAAACTGGTATGCTGTCATTGTTTTTGCAAATGGTTCCTAGGTAGTGAAGTTCAAATTACACACAGCCTTATATACAGCCTTACAGCACATGCTGCATGAACCTCTAACAAAATACATCACTGAACTAACCTGCTTCAGTCACTGCGGGCCTGCTTCTGCTCCGACCTCAACAACAAAATTTGGTACCCTGGAAGATGAGTATTACACCGTTTCAGCTGACACTGTTCAGAATATTCACTGAGTTTGCCAAGACAAAAATAAGCGCAAGCTTTGCTGGCAGCAGCTGAACAGTAAACGTCTTCCCACTGGCTGATGAAACCGTCAAGAAGAGTGAGCTCTAGTAGGATAAATGAGGTCACTGTTTGCAATTCCCTGCCAGCTTGCTGGTTGAAGAAAACACCATTCGTCAGTAAACCTAAAGCAAAACACACTATACCACAAAGCTGTTCATAAGTCATTACTCATCCCCTCCAAAAACAACCAAATAAAAAATTGCTTTTAATTCTGAAACACATCCGGTACACTCCTTACTATTATAAACATGATATTCATTTAACCACTGAATGAAATGTAAAATTTAATAGAACTTCAAGGTAATCAGGATCAACTAAAAAAAAAGCCCTAAAATAAATGCAAAGCAATGGCTGTAGCACTGCTTCCCAACCAGCTTCTGCAGAGACGTGCTACGAACTCTTGGAGACCCAATATTTATAGCAGGCCATTAATTCATATGCAGCGCCTTCATCGCGTTAATCAGCCTTAGTAAATAGGCCTACCCCAGGGCTTTGGGCAATCCTTTGATGCTCAATCTGGCTGCGTTGAGGAACTGCTCCAGGAAATGAATTTAAGACTTTTAAATAGAATACATACAGCGAAGGCAGCTGTGCTGAAGGGTTTAGTGATGTTGCTCATGGAAATGGCGTCTTCCGGCCCACGGTTTTTCTGAGTCCCCAGAGACCACAGGTACTGCCATCAAAGCCTTCTACCAAGTTACGGTTTAAGTTCCCTTGTGTTACCACCACAAAAAGAATAGCTGCACAAGATAGTTCATGCCGGGACATTTGACTAACAAAAAAAAAACCTTTAACTTTATCCATTTTTAATTAGGCTTTGTCAATAAAAAACCCTGGCTGAGCTTTACACAGGTCCCCACTATTGCCGTATGTAATGTTGGCACTGCTTATCCTCAGCGATTCTAATCCCACTTTGAAAAACAAAGTCTCAGCATCAGGAATTAAATGCGTAAAAAATGAACACAGGAATGATCACACAGGCCATTTGTTCCCTTTAAATAGCGCTTATACATAACTGGATAAAAGAAGTATTGCAGAGATAACTGAGGACGCTTTGACAAGCATTTTGGGAAAAGAGCCTGCTACTACCAACACAGCGCAGGAGCACACCTCTTCTAGAAACATTATCAAGAGGAGGGCACTGCACAAGGAGAACCTCTCACCCCTCCGCAGACCGGGAGTCGGGGTGGGAAGGAAGCGGAGGAACGCATCCACCCTACGGCTTTGAAGCAGACACCTCCGAAGAGACACGCAGGGACAGAGCCCTGCTCCTCGCTTCCCACCTTAGATCAGGACCAAAAGGCGCCGTCTATTACCACGGAGAATTAACATCTTCCTCCCTTGAAAACTGCCACGGATGTGATACGCACCCTGGAGCTCCTCGCTGCGGGTCGTACCGACCCCGATGTGGGCACAGCTGGGATTTCACAGGTGAAAAATGTTCTGGCAGGGCGCAGGATCGACTGTAGAAATGAACCTCGTGACTTTAGGTAGCGCAACCCTGCTACCTGTAAGATAATGCTCTCCACTATCAATACACAGTTTTTCCAACAAGCTAAGCAACATAATTAATTCTTTAATATACATAATGATCCTATTTCCTCTGTGATTTTATGGTGAAAGTGCAGCATGTGAATACAGATTGCTGTTACGGCACCGGGACCTTCCAGGCAGCAAGCACCCTGCGGGTGCAGCAACGCCCTGCCCGAGACTTTTGCAGGCAGGAGAGCTCTCAGGGGTTTTTCCTTCTTTTAATAACTGAACAACTGAAATCCAGGAGACCCTGACAAAAGTCATACGCAATATACAAGGTAATTATTTCCAACGGCTAATTTTACAGCTTCTTAAAATGCTGTTTCCTAGACGGCTGCTCACGGTTCCTGAGGGGGTCTGTGCTTAGCCAGGGGAGGGTCTGCATTTCTGGGTGTCTGTCCTTGCAGGACGGGCCCCTCTTCAGAGACCCAGCTCCATCCTCAACCTGCAAATACAGCCCTCAGCTCACCCCAGAGCCCAGCGCCTGGGCTTGCCCAGGCTCTCGGGCTCTCGCCCCATGGCTTGCTCACGCCCCCCAGGACTGCTGCAGCATAAAGCCGGCGGGTTTCACCGAGCAGCAGGGCCTGCCATTCGCACTCTGCACACAGGTGAGTCGGGCAAAGTCACTCCCAGGCAGTTTATTACCAGCAGTGCGCAAAAGCATTTTCAAACAGCATGCCCTTCTACCCTCCTTCTCATTTACTCCTTGACAGAGAATTATATAGACACATATAAGTGGGCACATATAGCATCCCTGTCTGCCTTCAGACGTTCATGTGAGTTTTGAGACATCGCAGGAACGCACTGCAGTTCGTGGGAGCCCTGGGGCTCTCGGTCACGCACAAGGTGCCACGGCTGCCACGACTGCATCCTGACAAGAGTCTGATGTGCAGAGCGCGGAGGGGGACGTGATCTGCACCACATCCAAACCACAGCCAATGGGCCAGAGCTTCCCATCTGCTTAACAAGACACCCCCCAGCTCCCTAAAACACATGGGAAGAGACAATCACAGCAGCACCCGCCCTGACACGGCTGGGCTGCGTCGGCAAAGAGCGGTCTGCAAAAACAAGGGAAAGAAGCCAGGGACCGTGCATGCAAATAGTCCTCTTCGCTGGTGAGAGCAAAGGCTGACCCAGCCATGCATTGTCAATTATTCCCAAAACATCCTGATTTTCAGTGGGATACTATCTGTGTCTTAGGGCTCTTGCCTTTATGAAGGTGGCTACATATAGCCTGAAGGCACGCTAGCCAAGCCTGCCCTATGGTACTTGTAATTCCTGAGAGCTGGCTACGAGTGAAGGAGCTGCTGCTGTCTACTTTCAAGAAGAAGGAAAAATAAAAGACACTGGAGAAACCAAAACTGGTACATGGAGAAGATGGAAATTTTTCCAGGGGCAAACCAAAAATAGCTAAAACTTAAGACGCTTGAGAACTTTTTATTTCCAAAACATAATATCTGGAGCCTTTCATCTTCTTAACACACTAATCCAGAAGACAGACAGGTGGGGAGCAGTACATAATTAGGACCTTAGAAAGAGTGGTTGGTGAAACAAGATCAACTTGAACATAGCTTTGGTCTGAGGCTCAACATCATGCTGTACCAGCAGAGAGCATCCTTCAGGCTCCACTGTTGAGAAAGGTTTTAGAAAGGTATCTTTTACAAATGTCTTCCATCAGAATCTCCTCTATCTCACATAACGATAAAAGTGCTGTTGTGGTGACACAACTTTTGGGTTGACTAGCTGACCTTTAGAGTTTTCTGTGAGACATTTTTCAAAAAAGTCCCAACGAGTATTAGAAAATAAGACTGTGCATGATTATTTCTGCTCTTTATTAGAGAATCGTGTACTATGAAAACGGTGATAAGACTATAAATCTTGAAAAGTAATCAAGCATTTATCTAACATAAATCTTTTTGTTCTTCTTTCGTGGGAAAAATATAGAGATTGTGTCTGGAAGATGTACTCACACCACAACTGAACAATGATAAAAAACCACACTGCTGGGAAGAAGAAATCACTCCTTAACTTCTTCCTGCTGTCAACAGTATCTGAGCTACGTTCTCTGCCAGGTTTTATCCCATGATGTCCCTGCTTGGTCCACGGACCTTCACGTAGCAAAAATACTCGCCTTTGCACTGCCCGTATTTCTTCAAATAGATTTTCATCATGTGCTTGTACACGGACGTGGGGCAGCCTCCAGTGAAGTGGTCAGGCAGCACACAGGCAGCAGCCTGCCTGTGCCAGAGCACCGGGGAAGCAAGGCACAAGCTATTTTCCAGCATGGCAAAACACAGGGAGAGATGGTATGGAAGGAAAGGGGAAACCGGGAAGATGCTGCAATAGAGCCAGTTCTCTTCACTCTCCTTTTCCATTGAAAATACTGTCCATTTGATTGCAGGTCAAAAAAATATTCACCTCTGTCACCTCCTTCTTTGAAGGGCTGCAGCGAGCTTCCTGTGCTGCAATGCAAAACCACGGGCAGCTAAGCAAAACGAAGCCTGCAAAGTTCTGAACAGCTTCAGTCAAGCACAGAGCACCTTGATGCCAACAAGCGAGGCCACTCAGACAGTGCAAGAGCTCAGGACAATGGGGTCTGATATCTTCATTAATAAACATTATTTTAATTCTCTTGCCTTCCTTGTTGGAGTTATGCTTTGCCATAGTCTGTACAGACCAGTTTTCCTGACTTCAGCCACCTAAGGGTGAACCTGGCTTTGAACCCCAGCAGAAAGCACACAGATGTAATAGAGAAGAGTTTTCTACTACAAGTTGATGAAAATACTTGGAAAAAACCACCTGTCCTGCAGCTGATGCTTCAAGGAGAATGGTAACACTTTTGTCTTTCCCTTCTAAAGCCACAGAGTTGCTATGAGGATGATTTCCACTCTCTTCATGTGACAGTGAAAACATAAAACAAGACTGTTAACAGTTTGGGCAATGTTGCATAAGGAACAAATTATTCCTTTAAATTTCAGGGGGAAAAACATCTCAGTAGTGAAAAATGTAATATTTGTACTACAAAATACAACTGTGGATCTCAAAGCATATTCAAGGACTCGGCATGTCTCAGAGATGTCAGTGCGCTGTATGTTCCCCACACTCACGATAGCAAAACGCTCTCATGAACAAGGCCAGTGAACAACTCAAAGCAAAGCAGCATTTTCACTCAACGCTAAGGCTCTCATTACACACAAAAGTGAATTTTTATGCTGATCCACACATATACTTTTCTGAACACCTTGCTGGTTTGTTTTTTTCTTTAAATACACAGTACAAAGCTCTTTAGCGTCCTCTTCTTGTTCACAATTACAAAACATTAATCTTTGTCAATCACCATTGTACAAGGTTTACGCTTTGTGACACCAGAACATGCTGACACAATGCCACTTTCTCTCTTGGGAACTGACAGCTTGAGCCGACTCTGAAATCATGGCATAACTCTAATAAATCCCTAGAATTATGCCTGCACTGTTTGGGTGTAAATGAGTCCTGAAGTAGATCCTATGATTTTTAGTCAGCAGTCTTACACCCTCACAGCAGTGGTTCAAAGCTATTGCAGACCAAGCCTCCTTTCTTGGAAACATTGCACCCATTTTTAAAAAGGGTAGAAAGGAGGACCCTGGGAATTACCGACCTGTCAGCCTCACCTCTGTGCCTGGCAAGATCATGGAACAGATCCTCCTAGAAGCAATGCTAAAGCACATGGAGGACAGGGAGGTGATTCGAGACAGCCAGCATGGCTTCACCAAGGGCAAGTCCTGCCTGACTAACCTGGTGGCTTTCTATGATGGACTAACTGCATCAGTGGACAAGGGAAAAGCAATGGATGTCATCTATCTGGACTTCCAGAAAGCCTTCGACACGGTCCCCCACAACATCCTTCTCTCTAAATTGAATTGGCCACGAAAATGATCCGAGGGCTGGAGCCCCTCTCCTACGAGGACAGGCTGAGAGAGTTGGGGCTGTTCAGCCAGGAGAAGAGAAGGCTGCGGGGAGACCTTATTGCAGCCTTTCAGTACTTAAAGGGGACCTATAGGAAAGATGGAGACAGTCTTTTTAGCAAGGCCTGTGGTGACAGGACAAGGGGTAATGGTTTTAAACTAAAGGAGGGGAGATTTAGGCTAGATATAAGGAAAAAATTTTTTACAATGAGGGTGGTGAAGCACTGGCACGGGCTGCCCAGAGAGGTGGTGGAGGCCCCATCCCTAGAAACATTCAAGGTCAGGTTGGACGGGGCTCTGAGCAACCTGATCTAGTTGAAGATGTCCCTGCTCACTGCAGGGGGGTTGGACTGGATGACCTCTAAAGGTCCCTTCCAACCCAAAGCATTCTATGATTCTATGATTCTTCACTGGCTGTGACTCTTGCCTAATTCTTCCTTGAACTGAAGTCAAAAAAATGCAGGGAAACATCTGAGGAATATCCAGCCCAGACACTGCTACGTTTTATGCATAGGAAATTTTTATAAAAATTGACTCTGAGAATGCATTTTTAATAGCAATGAACAAAAAAAAAAAAAAAAAAAAAAAAAAAAAAACACCAAAACTGAAAAGAGTTCTTGTATTTCAGATTTAAGCCACCTATACTGGAATCTGAAATCATTTCACCATACTAAGATCCAGACTCCTTTCACCATCGTTGTAGACATCTAATTTAAGAGCAAAGTCACCCAGGCTTCCCTCTATAATTAACAGCAAAAGACTGATGACCTGAATTGTTCTGTTGAAATACCTAAAATTTGTCTCATCCTCCCTGCTGATTTAAGAACTTCATCTAAAGACTTGAAGTCAGGTAAGAAGACTTTCAAATTAAAAAGAAATTAAAATAAACCCTAAAGAACAAAAAGAAACCCAGAAACCTAGAACAGGAGATTAAGTCTGCTTTAAAAATACAAAAGCCAGCTGGGTACTCAAGGTCCACAAAATATTTAATGCCTGTGCATTAAAATATGTTAAAAAATTGAATCAATTTTACAGTTTAATGAAGCAGATGGGTAGAGCGTGTGCTGTTTTCTACGCACAAGAGCCCAATCAAAGCAAAACAACATCTCTTCTGCTGTCCGCATGTTGGTAAACTCAAGGGATTAATAACAATACAGTCAGAGCAGCAATGTTTTGCTTCAAATAAATTTGTAAATGAAGATTAATTTTAACAACTTGATGCTTATCTGATAAATAGCACTAGAAATACAGAAAATACATGTTTCAAAGTTGTATTTTCAAGCAATTATTTGAAAAGGCTTTGTGACAGTGGCGTGAAAATTGGTTACTGTCTACTAGTTTGTAATCGTTTCTGCCTTAGAGTGGTTTTCAGGAGCCCAAGTACTCCAGGCTGGATGTTGTGAGCATTTGGCATTTCTGAATATTAATCAGTCACATGTTCCACTCCAGAGAAATGAGTTTGCAAAATCAGTCTGTGACTTTCTTCTCAGATCTGCCAATGGCTGGGAGAGGTGAAACCACACTTCAGCATCTGCAGCTCCAAACGGTGACAAATTATCCCATTCATACACAGAAACAGGCGGAGTAAGAAATCGCTGCGCCAACAATATGCTGGTGACAGGTAACATGTTGACACCGCCACAGCATCCCGACTGCACGCTGTACCAGATGATACCAAAATTACCAGGTGCTGCTGCTGGGGCATCTGTGACACTGCACTTCTGCTGCGCTGCCCCGGCTTCCACGTGCTGCTGCCATGTGTCCGTCTCCTTCCCCGGCCTTTTCCACGACGACGTTTCAAAACACACGCAGCCCGAAGGACAGAAGCACCGCTGGGTGCTGCTACGACCCCAACTTATGGGACCTGAGACACTTTCTGTGTGCACCAGCCTGCACCATGGTGCACAGTGGGTGGCCCACCCACATCGCACCCCCCTTCCAGCATTTAAACTATCAACACCTTGTCTGAAATCTCCAATTATAATCATATAAAAATACCACAAACTGTTACAATATTTTTTGTTGTATCATGATCCACTCCTGTATGCTACTGCAGGAGCCCTTCACACCGGCCAGCAGCAGGGGAGCAAGAGGCACGCTGGAGCCGGATAACCGGTGTTTTTATTATGTAAGATTTCTGAACAAGAGAATGGGATTTGGAGCTTTAGCTTAATGTTCAGGGCTTGGATGACTGGATCAAAGCTTCGTACTCGCTGTTCCGTTACTCCTCTCAAAATTGGTTTATGCTGCGGAGGAGAAGGGGTGTTGCTTAGAGGAAATGGTTATTTGCTCTAAGCTGTATCGCTTAGAGTCAAGGGTTAATATGGATCACACCCAGCTTTACCAATTCAATATCTTGTAAGAATGGAGAAACTTCTGTAAGGCTGTTTTCTTCAAAGCCGTAGCACGGTGAATTAGAATACGGCTATTCTCTGAGCAGCAGGGCTACTTGTAGCTTCATTAATTTCTAAGAAAAATATCAATAAAATCTCCAACTGAATTTACACAGCACATATCCCAAGATGAAGACTTAAGTAAATATCAACAGCAACAGCTACATGTTTATGAGCACTTCTAGTGGGAAGCCCTGTATTTTGGGGAATAATAACAACATTTTGCATTTTCAAAGCACCTATCATTGTAGCATTTCAAACTGCTTCACAAATGTTAACTACCCAAAATGTGCACTGCCCTGGGAAGCAGGTATCATTATATCCAATTACAGTTTGGTTTAGCATCACAAATGATTTGGTGCCTCCAAACTTCCAAACTCAACTGTAAGCACTAGGACATCTTCCAGGGCCGTGAGTGTGTTTTGAAAGGAGGGGAAGGGCAGACAATAGCTTTTATACATGTTGGGTATCATAAATCCAGGCACAAAAAGGCTAGTCCTGGTCAGTGGCAAAACAAGAAAACTCAGAATAAACCATACCGTTTCTTCCAGAAATGACGTTTAGACTCTTTGAAAGGACTGATGAGGGGCACGCACCCAAAAAGGAGGAGGGAAAGTCAGTGTTACAGCTGTGAAATGGGATGAATGCACTCACAACCCTTTTCAGAAGTGAAAGCTGGTTTCTCTTCCAATGACTGTTCCCAGAGGCTTTTTGCAGCCTCCAGCTTCAGTGGTTCATGCTCAGGCGCCTGATCCCCAAGGTTTTGGGACGCTACAGCAAAGCAGGACCACAACAGCTCAACACTTGGCATGGCCCGAACAGCAGGAACTTATCCCGGGGTTCAAGATGCCAACGGTGGGCAGGGAGTGAACTCTCCAAGTCAGTATATGCAAATAATTATAACACAGATTGCAGTAGATGTAAGTTATCACTATATGGTATGCTAAAGATTAAATTAATTCCTTACATGCATAAAATTATTAATATTCACCAAAAGTCCTTGAGCAAGAAAGGTCACCATGAAAATGATCCTAAAGTTCTAGTTAAAGGTTTCCAACCAAGCCACTCTGATACCCTGCAGCTTTGTTTCCCAATATACAAACTTACTGCTTCTTTTTCCAATTTCATGGGATTGTTTGCCAATATTCTGTTTATGTAGCGATTTTTTTAAATCTAATCACTTCAAGAGAATGGAATACTCTTCCTCTGTACTCTCCCTCTATACGGAAAGACACTGTCCCCATTTCAGAGACAGCCAATGCAAGCTGCTTGTAGGTTTGTCAGACCACAGCAATTCACTTCCATTTTAGAAAACCTGAAATAGAAAAATGGAAAATGGGGATAACAGTATTATCTTTCATCCGCTTGATACTTATCCTATCTATTTAGATTTCAGAAAAATGCTTTTGTTTCCCTTGATGTCCAAATAGCAATCCAATTTTGGATGAGGATTGAAGCCTTGTCACAATATAAATAAAACTTTCAGAAACGCTGATCAACCATCTGCTCTCTCAGAATTAAACTGGAACTGTTGAAGTACAAAACCACAGAAATAAAGTCTTTGGTGCCACGCAGCTGAAGAACAGAGCCCTCAAAAAAACAGCGGCTGCTTTGAAGACAAATAATGAAAGGTCCTCCAACCTTGTACAAAAATCTTTCATTGCTTACTAAAAAAGATGGGATATTTCAGCAACTTTGACAGATTCAGAGCTGTGTGCCTCTGTACCAAAAGCTCTGGTTCAGAGATCCATAAAGGAACAGGCTTTTCTTGGTGAAAACAACTCACCCTCACCCAGATTAACCTCCTGGCAGCCCCCAAATCCTGTTTTCACTTAGAAGTTTTATACTCCAGGTGAACTTCTGGAGAGTCTTAAATTTCACGCTTCACCAACATCAGAGAAGGCTGCATCCTGAATGCATTGCCTTTGGGCAATATCTTAAAAGCCGACTAACTTCTGATTTTTCCCAAGTGATGTTAAATCTTGATAACAGAGAGTTGTTTTCAAACACTTCAAGGAGAGGTACGGACACCTCTAAGTCTCAGAAGAGGACTGTAACATGATCAGAAAGTAGATGTATTTTTCATAAGTATTACTTAAAAACTTAATCCGTAAATGCATGAAGGGCTCAGATGATAACAGGTAAGGAATCTTTTGGTAGCAAAAAGAGTCACAGGGACAGGGATAGCCATGAAATATAGCACNAAAAAAAAAAAAAAAAAAAAAAAAAAAAAAACCACACCAGAAAGCGCTTTGTGGTGTCACTGGTTCACCAAGGTGGATTTTCAAGAGACTTAATATTGAAAATAATTTCATAACATGAAAAAATTATCTCCATCACAATCTTCCCTTTCTCCAAATGTAACCTGATCAAAAAAAAACTTTCTGCAAGGTAGGACAAAACCATTCAAAAGGCAGAATCTTTTCCCGTGCCGAAAAATCTGTTAATATCATCTGGAAGTTTCCATCACAGCGGAACAAAAACGTGAAACCTTTGCTGGTTACGAAACAGCTATTACTGTGTTTTCTACAGGACTGGTGGAAACTGATGAAGGATCCCTCAAGATATTTCACAGAGCTCACTAGTTTAGTTGACGGGGTTCGCAAATCCCTCAAATGCCCATGAAATTTTCAGGATTTACACTCTTCACATGTCTCTCTCCAACAATTAGGGCTCCTACTTCTAGCCTGAAATGATACATCGCATATTCTAAGCACAGGTATTAGTGAGTAACACTCTCTGGTGACTTTGGGTTTTGCAGAAATTATTAGGGGATGCACTGCACCTCCCTGGATGCTGTGAAAGAGAGAAACTGTGAGGAATCATAGACAGCGGGGCGAGCTGTTATAATGCATTCTATAGGCTGATGAGTACAGAAATGAAAACACAAGACATGCAGGACAGTGTGTGTGTGTGTGTATTTATATAAAATATACAAAAATTATGGACAACTATAAATCGGAATTAGAGCTATCAGAGGAACTGAAACAAGTCTGACTTGTCTCAGGAGCAAACAGTGTTGCAGGGCTTTACAGTGAAACTGAAGGCAACACACCATCTCTGTTGGTGTACTTCAAAATACATCTCCAGATCTTCATTGTGACCAAGGAACACTATCAGAAGAGTATAAATCCCCAGTATTACTACGGCAGTAGCCCTTTTGTAAGGGCACCCAAGAAAGCAGACTCAGAATAATTATTTGGACACATAAGTTATCTCACATTCACACAGCGTATGGTGGATATTCTAAATTTGCACACTGGGTGTTTCTTTGTTGTTTTTTTTTCCTGATAGGAAAGAGGATAAGGAGAGGAAATTGGAACTTGAGAAGTTTCCACAGCAGCACTGATAAATCCCACCATGATCTGCATGTGTGCACACAGATACAAATATGACTCTCTAGACACCGCAGGTATTCAGTAAAAATACAGCTATCGCAACAGGAGAGAGGGAAGGGGAAAAAAGTTACTCGTGTTGGAGGAACCCCAAACGAATGGGAGACAAAGATCAAGCAGGCACCCAAGGCTATAGAGAGCTCTACGAAGCCATCTGGCTCCCTCTCCGCACAGGCTTCTCAGTCCAGCACAGTCACTTCACGTGATCTTCCAGCTGGAAAAGCCAAGCTGGGCTTGGCTTGCTGTCCTATTTCAGAAGTTCACAATGCAGTCGGTGTGGTGCCTCTCCCGGCCAGACCTCACTTTCTGCCCACTCCTCATCCCAGGCCAGTCTTTCCTGTCCTCTCTGATCTGATTTCAGAAGAACTATGAAATGCCCAAATGTGCTGAAGAACGTTCCCCCTCTGTGTTTGCTCCACCACAAATTGTTTTCAATTTCATAATTTGGAGCTGAGATTGTAGTTCCTAAAATGCAAGACGTCACCCCCACACACATTAAAAAAAAAAATTTTATACATTGTACAGACTGGGGTCCAACCAACCTCTATGCTAAAACTAAGAATTCAGATTATTTTTAACTGCAGCATATGTGGAACAAGCCACACAGAGGCTGTTATTTAAAGGCTAGTCATTTGATCCTGGATTTAACTTGATCAGCCATCTAGAACTAAATTATCTCTTTTGAAAAACAAAAATAACTTTCGTTTTTTGTTTTGATGAACCGTTGGTGCTGTATTATTGGAAAATTTAATTATAATCAACAGAAAGTTCCATTTACTGAACGGAAACCTTACGTCCTTAATGAGATGATAGAAAAGAAAAAAATCCTGCAGATGTATTTGAAATCTTGCACGCTACTCAAGCCATAGCTATGGATATATTGGGCATAAGAAGTACCTTCTCTAAACAATACCTGCTAAGCACACCACAAGAGTATGCAGGTAATTCAGTCGGTGGTTATTTCTGCCATGGTGATGGGAACAGATTTGGCTGACCCAAGTTAAGGATATATGGCCTCTGTCAGATGCAGGCATTTCTCATCTCCAGGAAACACAGCACCAAGCAGTCATGGGCAGCCTGCCCAACCCCATAGGAAGATCTCTTGCTCTTTGGATAAAGGACAAACCCTCGCCCCTCTGTTGTATCAGAAGGTGCACCCACTGGACAGCAGAAAGATCCTGCCAGGGAGACCATTGGGTAATCCACAGAGTCACAAAACCTACCGTACAATAAACATTTTCATTCGATGTGATGGTTTTAATGACTACCTTCATTTTCATGTGATCATATATGCCTTGTTTCCTTAGGATGATGAAAGAAAATGGGTTTGTGTAGCAACCTTGGGAACAATTTTCATCCAATATGAAAATATGCCAGTCCTCAGCGAGTCAATATATCTCTCAGTGCGCACACGAGTGTGCACATCATCCACACAGGCACCTGCAACAGTGAGGTCTGATTTGCTGTTAGGTTTCAAAGACGACCATTCACTGATTCCTGAACAGCAAGTATATGTATTCAAAGGATGAGGTACTCAATCCAGAGGAGACAGCCAAGTAAAATTTTTAAAGGGCTGAAGGAGTTCATGCATTGAAACTCTAAGTGACTGTAAAAAAGAAGGGGAAAAAAAAATGCAAGCACGAATGAGTTACTGTAGCCCAGAACTCGGCAGAAACTTATGCACAGATAATTTATGTAACGTATGTGTTTCACATTCCTACTGTTCTGCACCATGCTGTAAAACCTGCTGTTATTACATGCTATACTGGCATGTCTATTACTTTCCAACAAGAAAATCATTACTTTGGCCTGCCTCTTGATCTTGTTGAGTTTTGTATAGCTCACCTGGCCATTTCAAAAACACAAGCTGAAAAATTGTCTATAAATCAGACACTTGACAGAAAAAGAAGTATTCTGCACTATTTAGCAAAGCCAGGGCTGTACTAGATCAAATTCTACTGCCCACTTTTTAACTATGCCATCACTTGGAAAAAATTGCACTAATATAACAGTTCAATATTCGATATAATGAAGTAGGCTCAACAGTGCTCCACCAGTCACAAAAGAGACATTACCGTCTGCCGTTTGTGAAAAAACTTCCCTTTGTCGTGATTTAATCAGCCTTCATTTTTAATCTGCATACATAAAACATTAAATGCTAGAAGCTTTAATAACTTTGAAAAACACTTGCTGAATAATTTAATCTCAAAGCACAGTGTTCTCCATACCAAGAACCTCAAGAAAGTCCTTACGGGCAAAATCCTCCCAGTTATCTATCAGCTAAATCTGAGAGCCTTTCTAGAAACAGTTGACTCGTTTTCAATGACTAAACACTACTTCTACAAATACTTTTAAATACAGGATTCGTCTACACATCANATGTAAAACAAGACTTTTCTTGCTGGGAGGAAAATACCTCCCTGAGGTGTAGAATAACTGAAACACCAAACAGATGGAGTCACTCCACTTGAGCTAGGGGGACATTACGCATCTGCACAGCCAAACATGTACCTGCTCAAGCCACAAAACAAGTGTTCATGTATTTTTGGGCCTGCTTCAGCTAACTGAAACACCACTGTGCATATTCACAAGGAAGACACATATTAAGCCTCTTTCACTACAATAGTCCATGTGGATATAAAAGCAGAATAGAAACTATTTTCCTCNAGAAAGAAGTTTGCATAGTACTGACAGCCAGATTGGGGTCCTAAAACCTGAGTTAACACCAGGTCATGGATGGATACTGACCACATCCAGCAGAAGTGCAGACTTTGAAATCCTCTTCACAGTCACAGCTGCAGCTTTCAGAACCAAGAGCAAATACCTATTAAGTTTTGTCAAGTGCTGCACAGAAACTTTCCTAACAGTAGGATTTCATATTTCAGGCTGCAGCTCTTCAAGAAAAGTTCTCTTTAGCTCATATATA
>VYZW01031451.1:16989-27226 GCA_013401315.1 Balaeniceps rex | reverse complement strand
GTTGAGATAAAAACAGTTTAATAATTGAAATAAAATAAATGAATAACAATAACAATTTGTAATGAAAGGGAAAACAATGAGAGAGAGAGAAACAAAACCCAAGAAAAACAAGTGATGCAACTGCCCCCCAGCCAACTCCCCCCAGTTTATATACTGAGCATGACATTGTATGGTATGGAATACCCCTTTGGCCAGTTTGGGTCAGCTGTCTTGGCTGTGCCCCCTCCCAGTTTCTTGTGCACCTGGCAGAGCATGGGAAGCTGAAAAGTCCTTGACTAGTGTAAGCACTACTTAGCAACAACTAAAACATCAGTGTGTTATCAGCATTATTCTCATACTAAATCCAAAACACAGCACTATGCCAGCTACTAGGAAGAAAAATAACTCTATCCCAGCCGAAAGCAGGACATTCTCATTATCACTGAGGCAGTCAATCTTATTGTGGTCAGAATAGGTCTATTCTCAATGTTAGCAGGTGGCTGCCATGGGGTCAGACACTTTGCCTACCAAATGCAACACACTAGACATTCCCCTCTTCATTACTGGACATCACCTAATCTAGTTTGCATTATCTATTTGTCTATTTTCTTCAGCGGTGATTATATCTATCCTGTTTTATGATAACAGATGCATCTCTGCCTGACCACTTGCAGCTCTCTTCCCTGCATAAGAGATTTTACTAGCAACCACAATCCAAACCAGATGTCCTTTCCTACCCAGCCTTCTTTGGAAGAGAATGTAGGTCACACTCCCTACAAATCTAATGCAGGACCACAGCCAAGGCATACAGGATCAGGTCCCCATCTGGGCACAGCATTCACTTTCCTAATTGCTTGCACAAACCAGGATGTTATATGTATAAAGAATTACATTATTTGCTGCACTTCACCAAAGCATAGTAGAAAACCTGTAGTTTCAGGGTGGAAGGGAAAAGGGGGAGGAAGAGCAAGACAGAGGCAGCTTTAAACCATATACGTGCCTCTGGGGGACGCTTCAAGAGCCCAAGTAACTAAGTTATGGTGCACCCTGAGGTGTTAATGGGCTGCCCCAAAGCCAACAGCAACTGAAAATCCACTTAATTAGGCAATGGAAACACTCCCTCCAGTCTCAACATAACCCCATGCCAGTCAGAAGCTTTTTCCTCAGTTACTGAGCAGGAGGAATGTTACCCTGCCTAGATCTATTAAACTGCTCCTTAGACGTCTGTAGCTGCAGTGCAGGAACCACAGCCCAGGTAAGAATATGTCGCTTTTTCCCGCAGAAGGCTGACATTCTCCTTGTCAAAGATGGAATAGTCTTTTTTATCATATGACCAGAATATGGCTATCACCTTGGCAAAATGTTGGCTAGATGGATATGTACCTGCCACCTGAGCAGCATTCTTGACATGTGGCAGCCATGCTTTCAGTCACCTAACGGGAGGAGTCAAGAGAGGCAGTTGTCTTGCCATATGAAAACTGGAGGTGACTATTCAGCTGCCAGAGATAGGGCAGAAAACTAATAGGGGAAGAGCAGGTCCTCGATCGCTTTCTCTTTGAAGTTTTATTACAGTAGAACTTCCTTCTGAATATTCGACTGGCTGCAGCAGGAGTGCTGCACTTCAGCGGGCCTCTGCCAAACTCCCTCTGATGAACATCAATGTGTAGGCTTGCAAAAACCCTCTGTACTCCAGAACACATTAGGATCTGCTAAATAACCCGAGACTCGCCTCTGCTAAGCGTTGTACACACTGGGAAATGAAGGTTTTACAGCTATTATTTGCTTTGGGTTTTATCTTGTTTTCAAAGAAAGGAAAATGAAATGAATTTAACAAGTAGGTTTCAGATTTTTACAAGATAAATTGATAGGTTTTGTGCAGTGATTCTCATGTTTTTATATTATAATACCCATTTAAATTACCCTGTTAGTCCACAGTGGTGGAAAACCTGGTGAATACATATGGAACCCTTAACTTGCCTTTGCAACTATTTGAAGCATTTAGGAATCCATCAACCAGGAAAGAGACCAGCATATTGCAAGTACCATATGGGCATTAAATGTGAACTTGTCAAAGGAAGAAAGAATAAACCATTTTTTACATTCCTCATGGCCTGTATTTTTTTCTTTCAGAATATGAATTGTTTCTAACCATATTTTGTTTTTAAATACCCATTATAAGGCAAGGAAAGATCCAGATTAGTAAAAAACCTTAGCAGGTTTGCAGTGTTCTCCAATGATTACCTATTCCATTTGTCTCATCTGCTTTCCTTGTTGTGTGAAAATACACTGAGGAAACGTGTAAATGCAGTGAATTGTTCCCAACTCTTTTATTGACCTTTCAGCATGCTAGTTCCTTCCCTTGGCATTGATATCATTATGCATTTGTCAAAGATAGACTGTCACTTTAGGGCTTCTATTATGTGCAAGATTTGGCAGCACATTTTACCTTTGGGATTTGCTTATATCCTTTGCATGTTATTGTACTGCTTTGGCATTCAGTAAATTCAATACACCCATTTCTTTGATGTTCATTCCAGTCCCTAAATGTGGAAACAATGACTGAAATTTTGGATCAAAGCATCCCATAGATGGCAGGCAACATAATTTTGTGATAATTTACATGAACAGAAAGAAATCCCCTAGCTAGAACCTAGGCCTGAACTGTTCTACAATTTATGTACTCTAACATTCAAGAAAAAGAAAAAGAAGGTAAATAAAGAACACAGAGGTCCAGTTGAATTCATACCAATGTACAATTTCTCAATATAATTAGAAGACAACTCTTTTTTTTTTCCAGTATCAAATGCACATTCTCATAGAAGTATAAGAATTTGGAGGTTAAGGACTGAATTGAACAAGGACAGACAATATCTGCCTCATATTTTTTCTAGAATTGAGGAAAAAGCTAACTTTCCATTTTCTATTGTTTCCTAAAATACGGTAGCCAATACAAATAGTCAATCAAGTTAAATGTAAACTTTCATCTATGATTTAAAACAAAAGAAGTGAAAAGATTTAAAGGAGCAAATTATTTTCAAAACCAGCAGTCCCAGTTATATTTGTAGTGAAAATGAAAATGGTTTGGTCTAGTTGGTTTTAAATTAGGCCCCACTGACAATGAGTCAATCTAAAGTCAACATCCTCACCGTTCATGTGGGCAGATAAAGGTGTGTAGAGGAACTAAAATATTTGGTTTTGCTGGTACTTCATTCTGCATAAAAAATAAAATAAAAGAAATGAAATAACCCAAAATCTATTATAAAATATGTGCTCTTTTTTGTAGTGAGGGAACATGCAAGTGCTAGGACAGCTACTAGGGGGTATTACAATATTAGAGTCATTTCTTAATACACAAGTTTTGACATCTTCTGTCTTGCTATGTGAGTGCAGCATTATGGCACAGTTTGCTTGGCCGGTAATCCCATACCCACAGGTATGTGAAACTGCCCCAAACCTCGTTTTCAAACTGTGGGCTTTAGAGTTTTTTCCTGCCAGTTGTATGCAACAGTGCCATCCAGTGGCAGCTCAGCCTACTCACACTTGGATAATCCCTAGGAATCCAGCGAAATTACTATTTAAATTGTGAAAATTAAAAAGTGAAATAAATAAACACTTTTTTTCCCGGAAAGGTAGCAAGCTGCGTTCCGATTAAATGTTAACTACAGAGCATCAGACCAATACATCTTGAGTTGCTATAAAACCCTCTCATTGTATCCATGGGCAGATTTTAGCTGTACAAACTAGAGCACGCTTTTCTGTCTTGGGTGGGGGGCTGTGCAGGGGCTGGGGCGGTCCCCCGTGCGGAGCGGAGCACTGCGCTCCAGCCTTAGGGGCTTTTAGAGTGTGTAGAACTCCACGGGGCTGGTACCAGGTCATGTCTTACCTGAAGTACCTCTGAAGCAAGACTCTTGTGACTAATCTTGGCGTCAATTGCTGTTTAGGGCTGCTGGTTTAGGACCCTAAAATCCCACCCCTCCGTGTCCTATATGGCACTGAGTTTCTTTCAAGTGATAGCAACAGCTGTACTTTGTACTAAGGTAACGCTCTTGATTGCTGCATTTAAAACTCTTCTGTCTAATATTCATACGCAAATAAACACCCCCCAGGCCAATATACACGTATGCGTTGTATATAGAACTATACAGAATAAAGTATTGCCATAGTACTTCATCCACAAAGAGCATTAAATAGCCCCCATTGCTTTAAAAAAGGTATATGAAGATGTACAACAGAATTTGTGCACTTGATAATTCTCAGCCTTGCACAATTTCCTTGTTTTGGCACAACCTGCCAAAGACCTTTAACTATTTAAGTCCCATGTGATAACTGCTGGCAGATGTGCCTATTACTTTAAACACTGTAAGGGTTGATAGACTGAAACACAGAAAGTTTGAACTCCTTGCCCAAGATCAAGTCGCAAAGCACTGATACAGCCAAGGACAGATCATGCAGGACTGACCTTTAGTCTCTAACCCAAGCTACTAGCCCATGACAGATAAAAGG
The DNA here is from genome assembly GCA_013401315.1 of Balaeniceps rex. Lineage (NCBI taxonomy): Eukaryota > Metazoa > Chordata > Aves > Pelecaniformes > Balaenicipitidae > Balaeniceps > Balaeniceps rex. The sequence continues at coordinate 22,744 of VYZW01031451.1, read as the reverse complement.
AGGGTGGCTGTCTTTTTTATTCAAAGCAAGAAAAAATATCTGTTATTTTAAATGTAAGAAAAATCATAGACTGTGTTTCAGGAAAAAATCCAAAACGGTTGAAGTTTCAAGGCTGAGGAAGCATCTGCTCAGGGGAACGATCACATTAAACTCTTGCCTAAAACGTCTATCAAGGAAACAAAACCAATCCCTATCTTCAGAGACCAGATGCTCTGCAGGGCTTGAGCCAATGATCAGCACAGAAAACTTGCTCATTTAGGCCCTGGCCCAGCAAATCATGCTGCAGGAGCGCTGCTTTAGGCTTCTGAGCAATACTTTGGAAGTACGTCGGCATAGTTCCTTGCTTAAAGTTATAACCATGTTCAACCATTCTTTTGAAAAGGAGCCTAATGATAAATGAACATGAATATTTCAGTGCCTCCTCTAGAGAGAACAGGATATTTTGGAGACTAAAAGCCAGTAACATGCTCTTTGGCGCACAAGCCCTCCAACACATCACTCTCAGCCTCTTCTTCCCCTCCAGCGCAGGGGAAGGGCCATCTCTGCATCCATGGAAGAACCTTTTGGTACCCTCCACTTTCCTCACCTCAACCTCTGCCCTCCTTCCTTGAGCTCAGGCGCTCCTGTGCCGTCCCTGGAGCAGGGCACGGCTGGGCCAGCCTCCCCCGGGTCCCCTCCGCCCCGGCCAGCCGGCGGGGCCAGTTGTTCCCCTCCCGCAGGGCTGAACCGCACCTCTCACCAGCACTACCAGGTCCTGCCACCTTGAGGAGCAAGAGACCGGCACTAGGAATCAATACTGTCCCCCTCGTGACGCCCCAAAGCCCAGACATATTTTGGTGACTTATGGTGGGGTTTTGAGTACGGTAAAGAAGTCCATGGCGGTCCGTGTATGTTGGCTTATCACCTTCAGATAACCGCGTACTTTATTCTATTGCCTAATCCAACATTGCATTAAATTTCTTAAGGATACTTTATACTTGCAGGCAATGGTTTGATGGAATCATGCTCAATAAACCTGTCTGACCAAATCCGGACTTTAGAACACAGCAGGAAAATTTGTTTTACATGGTCAATTGGTCATTTTTTGTATCTCAGAACATATCAGTGTCCATAGGAAAAACACAAATTCTATAAAATGGTAGCAAGGTTTCTGATTTACTGACAGTTGCTGGTTTGAGTTTTCACAAAAATATTTAGCTATAGGACAGTGTATTAAGCGTATTCTTAAAGGTAAATAACTGCAGCCAATAAAAGTTCAGCCTATAAAGGGTCCCATCTTCTAGGAGTTTTCTGCACCGAGAATTACTACCAGCATAATCATGGCTCCCTGCACACTAATATTTCCTCTGATACAGTATGATCAATGTTGTGGAAAAACATTTATTATATTTCTTCTAGCTACTTAAAGGCATTACTGAATTATGAGCATCGCAAAACGAATCCACTGTGCATTTTTTCTTTATGTGACGTTTTTACAATCTTCATTTTCTGCTTTGCAGCCACTGAGCTATAGTGATCGCACTATGCACCCTCTTACAACTGACACAGGGGCCAGGAACTCCTTTCTGCTTTATTACATTTGAAATGCACTTCATATGACAACATTCATTCTTATTCTGCATTGGACCCTTATTTAAAGGGAGAAGCTATTTTTTACTGGACCTGTACTTAAAGGGAGAAGTTATGAAAGAAATTAAAATGAGGGAAGAGGGTTTAAACAGCTGTTTCAAATATGCCTAGTTAACAAAGGTGACAAAATTCTGACTCAAAAGGGAGAAAAATGGACAAGGAGGTATCAATGCACTGAGCTGTTCTTAAAATGCTAATAATTGTAAAGATGCCAGTTTATTTTCTTTTATATTATACTGTTTTGAGACATGGTGCATTACTGGGGATATTTTAACTTCACTGGAACAAGGGCTAAACGAGTAAGGAAGGAATAAATGAAAGCTGAGTCAGGAGTAAGACTCAGCTACACAAGACACAAACTTGCAGAGGGCAGTCCACCTAATGGCTACTACTCACAGCAGCTGAAGACTCATTAAAACCTTGTGGTAGGAAGTCAGTTAAAATAAGATGGAAATAGCAGTAGGTTCATTGAAAATCTATTTTCTTTTGGTAGAAGAAAACAGAATGTTACTCTTCAGAAAATAATCCTAGTAAGTCATACGTAGATGTATTCTCTATAGGGATGAAATAATTATTCACTCTTCCTGCCTTCGTATTCAGTGAAAATTTTCATCCAAATCAAAGTATTAATAGAAAGAGAGTGTGAGCCAAGACAGAAATGTATAATAAGTTTGAGCACTTGAACCTGTGATTTATGGCCTAGAGCTACAGCCAACTTTATTACAAAAAATTACTTCACCTATTATAACCTTACCCAGGGCTCTCTGGAGATGGTAGGGGGCTGAGCAGCATTAGAATATCAGAGGTGTTCACAAACAATTCAAGTCTCATTCTCACTTCCCTTTCCCCTCTCGCCCTTAATGCATACATATCATCTGTTGTCTCCTTCCCTGCTCCTTGATGTAGGCAGATCATGGTACTTCTCTCTGTCTTCCTGTGGGAACTGGCCACGGCCTCTCATTTGTCACGAGCTCTGACTGAAAGGTTCCTCTCACATTTTTCTCTCCTCTTGCCTGAAGGACAGCCCAATCCTGAGAGTGACCCCTTTGGTAACCCTTGAAATTTGCTAATGATGGTTGTCTGCGCACTGCAGCTGATGATGTTGAACAATTAACCACCATCTTTGAAGCACTGCACAATACACCAACTAGCCTTTCATTTTGTGAAACTATTGCATCAATTTCCAGCTACTGTTTTATTAAATACAGATCTGTGCATGTTTTATGGAGATTGCATGACCATTGGCATTATTCCAGGACTCTGTCTTTAAACTGTCTAGCAATAATCCTACTTAAGACAAATTAACAAACTCTAAATAGGATTAGAAACAGCATTTTGTTTTGCAAATGCAGCCAAGTTACTGGAGCCCACAATAGGTGGTTAGCAAAGGAGGTTGCACCACCAGTTATGGCCTATCATACAGGAAACCTAAAGTTATCAAGAGAGATGACATTTCTTCAGGTGCACAGAGATGCTGCAAGCATTATTCTAAAGATCTTCTTTGTCAGTCATGACAAAGTTTCCTCTGGCATGAAAGGAAGTGACACAGAGTGCCCTGCTAGCATCCTGGGTGTCTGTAAATTATACAGGAGCTGTGTATTTAGCATGAGATGATCAACATCACAGTTACAGGACATGGCCTCTTCAAGTAGTGTAGGTTGTTTCTCTCCAAAATAATACTTATTTTGGTGCTATGCAAGAAGTACAAGACTGGCTGTCAGCCAGATCTCAAAGCATAAATAAGCCATGACCTCATTTACGTACAGTCTTTACAGGCAACAGTAATACGTATGAGTGACTGCTATATTTAGGAATGACAAGATGGGCATTATTAATAGCTTAATTGACATTAATGCAATTACCCCTATCCTTATTACAGTTTGTAGAATTACACAGAAAGCATTGGCTGAGGCCTTATTTTCCCTAGAGCTACCCGAGGATACGACATTTTCCACCATGCCCAATCTAGTCTTTGACATTAGATACTTAGCTACAGAATCATTCCAGTAAATCATTATAAATGCATTATAATAAAGATGTTATGAGCTATTGGATATTAACCCCCAGCCCCTGAAGAGAGATAAATACACTGGTTGCAAGATTTGCTTTTGTTTTGCAATGGAAAAAGGGTTTTGCTTACAACTAAAGAATTATAAAATGTTATGCTGATAAATAAAAAACAGACTTTACCCTCTCTGGTGAGATGAAAGCTAAACTAAACACACCCTCAACATAAAAAAGAATATATCCATAGAACATGAAGAACCAAATTTTTGGTCCATCACAACCAAGCTTCTCATTTACAGATACACATTTGTGTGGATACTGTTTGGAGACATAGCTATTGTATTTGCATATGCAAATATATCCATTTAAATATCTGATTGTGCCTCACGTCCAGGAAACTTGCTTCCTTTTTTGGGGTTTTTGTTTGTTTGTTTGTTTGTTACTCTTGGTCTGTCTTCAATAAAGAAACGCAAGATTTTCTAGTACTCTCTGATAAAGGAGTATATCACCTACGTGTTCCAAGCCCAGGAAGTCAAAATAAACATGAATTTCAGGCTCAGGACTGCCTAATATTAAATTTTCAACAACTTTAGAGGAGTCACAGGTTAATTCAGCTTCCAGCACAAATAGAAATAGAGAAATAGAAACATCATGACCAGGCATTAACTATACTGAAGTAATAGGACAGCATTTAGGACCACCATGCTAGGTACTGAACAAAGACATAGCAAAGCAATGGTGCATTGTTTCCTTCCCAAAGAAACTGCATTGCAACACAAGCAAAGTAAACACAGCACTAATGTGTACATATCAGTCATTATGAAAACCAAGAAAATAATTATCACAGCACAGCATATAAAAACCCAAACTGGGATCGCAAAATTAATTTTCAAACCAAATATGAAGTTTTTTCACCAAAACATGTTAAAGTGAATGCCCGTATGGTTTCATGGCTTTGCTGCGTCTCATTTTCTCTAATTCATTAAGCCCAGTTGACTTGGGATTTTGTTTGATTAAGCCTAAAATCCACTGTAATAAATACTGCAATATGCAATTATCGCTATATACACACATATGAGTTTTTATGTCTGTATGAACATGTGTACTTGTTGGTATGCACATGTGTAGAGGAAGGCTTTGTTGTCTTCCCTTTTCTTATTACCTCCTGACAGTAACCTGTAGGCACATCGATTATAAACTTTTAAAAGTCATATATCATTGTGGTGCATTCCATTTTTAGCGAGTCTTTCTTGGAGGTGACTGGGAATAAATTCAGTTTGAACTAGTGCCTGAAAGAGATCTGTCTCCAGTATAACTGACTGCTCAGCTATGCCAGTTTGTCAGCTTTCAGGGCAGGGTTCATGTGCCTTATCTGTCCTGGCTATGCTTCTGATCACAGCTCAAACTCCCAGAGAGAACAACTCCCGTAATAAAGAGTGAATTAAAAATGAAGCTTTAGCACCAACCAGGCACTTCTTATCTTGTAAAGTCTTAAGTCAGGTACTTCATTATACTTCAGCTCTTCTAAAACAAATACAGATCTGGCATCTGGTGAAAATACTTCCTGGGAAGGTTTTATCTGCTCTAAAGCGAAACTCGAGACAAAGCTATAGGATATAATTCAGTGTTTTAATCTAACTCTGAGTTTGCAATATTATGCATTGCTTATTTTTGAGGATAATGTTTAAGTGTTTGCAAAGTCAGTGTATTTTTTTACATAAAACATTTATTTTTGACTACTGAATGGTTAATCACTGACGCTTATCAGCTATAAGGGCAAAATAATCAGGACAATGGTGGATGTCTTGCCTTTTGATCTCTCCAAAGCAAGGCTGGAGGCCTATGGAGAAGATTCCATGGTCCAGTAAAAGGTGTGAGACAATGTCAGGAGAGCCAAAAATTTACAATCTACAGAAATAAACAGATGATCTAATGGGCCTTTTCAGCCTTTAAGGCTAGCACCATTTAGATATATAATACGCACCGAAGGTTTTAGAGAAGAAAAGATTTAAGTCTGTGTTATTTTCTTCATTATTTCACATCATGGAGCAAAGAAAAAAAGACAAAAGTAGAGCTACTTAGGTACTCTCCTAATTAGCTGAGATCCAACAACATTATG
>VYZW01031450.1:9831-21316 GCA_013401315.1 Balaeniceps rex | reverse complement strand
GTGGTGCTTAGTTGCCAACTGGGGTTAAACCACGACATGACATTTGTCATTTCAATCTCTTCGTTTTATTTATTTTTTAATACCCAAGAGACTCCTTGTCTCAGCTCTTCCCTGGGACACAACATGACCTCCCTGGACATTTGGCCTTTGGAAGGATGAAGAAAGTGAGAAGACGCTGATTTCCACATGCGATGTCGCTTTCTCATCCCAGGAGAGCCCACATCAATGGGGAAAAAAGACACTCCATCTTCGTTTCCTTCTGACTCATCCTGTGACTGACCTTGGGGCTCCCCTATTTTCGAGACATTTGTTTGTAGCCATAGCATGGGGTCGGGGGTGTTGCAGGGAGGCCATTGATCCCACAGGGTGGCTGTGGGATGCCCAGGGGTCCCCTCTGTAGTGACACACTGAGGCCACCAGATACAGGTTATCTGGGCTATTAGTGACAGTGTGACAAGTGATACTGGCTGCTCCAGGGAGATGAGTTGCATATAAAAGAGTGAGTTTTTAGCAGCATTTCTTTGGCTTTCTAAGTAAAATCCCTCTGCTTTCTTTCCTCTCTTTCTCTTGCTTGTCAAACGCTGTAAACAGCTGAGGCACCATGTTTTGTTGTATTTCAAGTAATAACATTGAGATATTGCATTTGGGTTAAGAAATAAAGAATGCGTTCCAGAAAAATATGGCTACAAAACACAGTGAAGAAAGGCAATGTATGTGCAGTAGCAATGGGCTCACAGGCAAGTCAGTGGTCATTTAAAAATAATAATAATTAGATTTAATGAAAAATGTATACTATTTTGGAAGGGAAGGGAGAGAAACTTAGGCGTCTTGTCCTTGCTTTGAGAAGGTCCTGCAAGTGTAGGAGGTGTTAGCTGACAAGCGACGGCTGGTCCTGCCGCTGGCATGGCCGGGGCTGGGGGGAGCCGTAGGGGTTGCAGGGGGATGTCAGCACTGGTGCCAGGGTAGCTGGGGCCAGAGCTAGACTGTTCCGGCCAGAGCAAGGTGGAGAAGACAGCAGAGGCACCAAATTAAGCTGGAGACCAGTCAGGCAGCCAACTGCTCACGTGCTGAGCGGCAGTGGCATCCACCAGGCAGCATCCCGCTGACCCTGCTTCTTGCCCTCCTGGGTCCTTTGAATTTTGGTGGGGGGCTGGTTGTATGCAAAAGGGGTCAGGGCCTTGGATTTACAGTATATACCCGCATGTTCACATCAGCAGACAGACTGCGTGACAGAGGCACCTGGCAGTGCTGCCAGGGGTGAAGCAGAGCGGTGGCCATGGGCATGCTGTCCTCCTCAGGTAATTCAAAGTGAGAAGATGCAGGGTTGTAAACGCTCCCATTCTGTCAGTGATGAAGGAGCTTTGGATGTAATTGCTCTCATTATAGATCAGAGCATTATTGGCTTGAACAGCTTGTCCTTTTGGTCTGTTTTAGGAGAATCAACATATATAACTGCTTCCTCCCACATCACGGCCATCATCACTCTCACAGCATTAAAAACGGCTCCCCATTTATCTGCGTTATTCAGAGGGAGGATCTGCAGGTTTGTCTTGGGTGAGGATTTAGCTGAGGTACCAGAATAGCAAGCTCTAGCAACTAAACTGCATTGAAAACCCTGCTGCAAGATCCTACTGTTGACAGCTTGTGGGAAAAGCCGGGGCTCTGGAATAGAGGATGAAATGATCACAGTTGTAAGTGGAGCTGAAGTTCATCCTTTGCCTCCCCCAGCTTCTCATGGCACAGTCACAAGCAGGGGACCAAACTCAGCCTGCTCTTCTCTGGTTAACTAGATGGTGTGTCCTGCTCGGTGCAAGAAGAGTCCCAGTATGGCAGAGGCAGAAATGTTCTTTCACAGCAGGCTCGACCCAATACAAGAATTAAATGAAAAAAATGTTGGGCATTCAATGCAGTGCAGTGCAGGGAAGCCTGGGCCAGCTCGGTTCACCCATGCTTGCTCCAGCAAACTTGGTACTGCAGAAAAGAAGAAACCAGAGTTATTAAAGACCTGCCATGTACTGAGGTTTAGAAGTGGCAGACCCCCACTCTCTCAGTCGGTAATCTATAGAGTGAGCCCTTCCTTCCCTCAGGTGAGGTGTGTGCAACCCCACAATATCCACCTCCCCATCACTCACACAACTCTTCTCATTCTTCATGCAGAGTGGCTTTTCTAGGCAAAAAACACCTGTTTTTTTTTCCTCCAGTTCTGGGTCCACTGAGCTCTGACACACCCCAAGAAATGAAAATTAGACAGGCAAAGGCCAAGATGAAATCAGATGAGTGTCATGACACTTCTGACACTTGGTTTGGGTGCAGCTCCTGGCTGCTGGGTACCAGGCGGGACCTCAGCAGCACCAGCCTTCTCCTTGCTGAAGACACAGGAATGAGATTGGGCAATGCCTGGCATTTATAAGGGTCTCAAGCAATGTAGGAAGCTCCTACATCCCTTTTGCCCTACAAATAAGCATTGCAGAAAATGAGCTGTTTTCTGTCCTTTAGGAGATTCAGGCAGATGAGCTGGTGCTCCTGTAGGAGTGGCACCAGAGGCTGACTTTGAAGAGTGCTTCTGCTGTTACCTTCCTCCTGCAGTTGGTCACATCTTTACGAACAAGCCGTCTTTTCTCATGATTTTCTCCTGTGGCAGACTTTTCCACATCTTCTCTGAACATGTGTGGGCCTGGCATCTANCTGCAGGTTTGTCTTGGGTGAGGATTTAGCTGAGGTACCAGAATAGCAAGCTCTAGCAACTAAACTGCATTGAAAACCCTGCTGCAAGATCCTACTGTTGACAGCTTGTGGGAAAAGCCGGGGCTCTGGAATAGAGGATGAAATGATCACAGTTGTAAGTGGAGCTGAAGTTCATCCTTTGCCTCCCCCAGCTTCTCATGGCACAGTCACAAGCAGGGGACCAAACTCAGCCTGCTCTTCTCTGGTTAACTAGATGGTGTGTCCTGCTCGGTGCAAGAAGAGTCCCAGTATGGCAGAGGCAGAAATGTTCTTTCACAGCAGGCTCGACCCAATACAAGAATTAAATGAAAAAAATGTTGGGCATTCAATGCAGTGCAGTGCAGGGAAGCCTGGGCCAGCTCGGTTCACCCATGCTTGCTCCAGCAAACTTGGTACTGCAGAAAAGAAGAAACCAGAGTTATTAAAGACCTGCCATGTACTGAGGTTTAGAAGTGGCAGACCCCCACTCTCTCAGTCGGTAATCTATAGAGTGAGCCCTTCCTTCCCTCAGGTGAGGTGTGTGCAACCCCACAATATCCACCTCCCCATCACTCACACAACTCTTCTCATTCTTCATGCAGAGTGGCTTTTCTAGGCAAAAAACACCTGTTTTTTTTTCCTCCAGTTCTGGGTCCACTGAGCTCTGACACACCCCAAGAAATGAAAATTAGACAGGCAAAGGCCAAGATGAAATCAGATGAGTGTCATGACACTTCTGACACTTGGTTTGGGTGCAGCTCCTGGCTGCTGGGTACCAGGCGGGACCTCAGCAGCACCAGCCTTCTCCTTGCTGAAGACACAGGAATGAGATTGGGCAATGCCTGGCATTTATAAGGGTCTCAAGCAATGTAGGAAGCTCCTACATCCCTTTTGCCCTACAAATAAGCATTGCAGAAAATGAGCTGTTTTCTGTCCTTTAGGAGATTCAGGCAGATGAGCTGGTGCTCCTGTAGGAGTGGCACCAGAGGCTGACTTTGAAGAGTGCTTCTGCTGTTACCTTCCTCCTGCAGTTGGTCACATCTTTACGAACAAGCCGTCTTTTCTCATGATTTTCTCCTGTGGCAGACTTTTCCACATCTTCTCTGAACATGTGTGGGCCTGGCATCTAAGTATACCAGGCTGCTTCATCTTGTGACAAACTGCAGCAATTCCTGTATAGTTAACATGACTTTTGTGGAGTTGTCCACCAACCACACTGTTCACTCAACAAATATGTAGCTCTACATTATCTATTTTAAGGGACTTCCCTAAGAAGCATCTTGTCAAAGTTAGAGTCAAGGGGACAATTCACAGCGAATAATTTATTCAGCACATTTTGTCTCATTTTCTGTTCCCAGATTGTCCAGGAGGCAATTGTGATTCCTTTGAATATATTGGAGTTTACTCCCAAAAGGTTTTAAGGGTATTATTTTTAGACTGGATTCATGACTGAATATGATACTTGCTATTTGATCTCTTTTGGCCAGTTATTATTAGAGGCAGGCAACTATTCATAGTTGAACTAGACACAACTGATTTAAAAAATGTAGTCTAATTTCTGTTTGCAAATTATCCCCAATGAAGTCAGGGTTTTGTGGGGTTGCTTATGTTTCACCTTCTATGAGCCATACATGCAAACAGACATAACTAGTAAGGGCCTCCAAAGAAAGCTAAGTATAAATATTTGGTATTCATTTCTTCTCATTTCAGCTGTGTGGCATTGTGTCGGCTTCCTGATCAGATGATGAGCATCACATATAGCCTGTTTACAGTCATGAATTATCAGCTAATATTCATAAACGTTCAACTAATTCACAGTTCAAACAATAAACAGAAGGGCACTTTTGGTGCAAACGCTCCTGCAAACATTTACTGACTGCTATTCATCAACATCTTGTGAACATCCCCATGGATATGATTCATTTATTTACACATTTTCAACCACTATGGTGAAAGGAAGGATAGATACCAAACCAGTGAATCACAAGGTTTTGTGCACAAATGTCTCTGCTCTTTAGTGGGGCTTGCCATTACGATGTGATATATAGCTGTGGTTGGCCATATAGCTAATGAGATATTGCTCCTATTCCCTGGCTAGTCAGTAATATCATTATCTTGTTTGGGAATCCACAGAGGATGGTTTCTACCTGTGGACACTGGGGTCTTCCCCAGCTCTGCTCCAGGGCCCTGTGTGGCCCAGGGAAAGCCTCTCATGAGGTCCTTAATTCCTGCTCATAAACAGGGGATCAGGCACCGAGCTGGGAAAGATCAATGTCAGCTCCAACCCATTGCCTTCTGGTGAGTCCGTGGCCCCATGTGATATTGGTGAAAGCTTTTTTTTCCTTCTTATTCTCTGCTTTTCTGTTACTCATATTAGCCCAGGCTGTTTCAGAGGTAAATGTTTTCTCAGAAAAGACTAAGCACATTTGGAAAAAAGTCTCTGGAGCTATCAGAGCAATGTTAAAGCTGGCAGGAATAAATATTTCAGCTTTGCAGTGCCCAGAACATCAAGGACAGAGTTTTCTGTTGAAAGGAGTAAGTAGATGCTTGTAAAAAAGGCAGACCATAAAAGTATAAAGGCTCCACATACTTTACACTGGATGTCAGTTCACTTCAGGATGTAACTCAAAATGCTGCATGTGATCTGTAATAGACCCAGTGCTTTTGGCCTCAGGTAACTCTGAATCTGGAGCTGCTGCTGTGCGCAGAGCAACCACTGTTGTGGGCTGCCCTCACCCAAGACATCACTGCTAATCATTTCAGAGAGGCTCCTCACTCACCTTGCCCTTTTGGCCAAGCTTGGCTCAGTCATTGGGATGGTTAGAGTAAATACCCTGCAACTGAAGAGAAATAATCAGCTTATCCTGATATGGGAAAGCAGAGGAAAATGCTTGCTAGCAGTGGTTTAGCAGGCAATTTCACTAAGTATCAACGTTTACAGAAGAAGTTCTGATTTCAGGAGTATGTTGGGAGGTTGTATCCACCAGATCCCCATGAAAACTAGTCACTGCCATTACTTGCAGTGGAGCAGTATGAGGGGTATTTCTACACTGCATGTCTTCATCAGCAGCTGAGACATGGGACGGGTGGTGGTGGCTGGTGTATATACCCACAGCTTCACCACCTGAGCTTTGCAGGCAGGTGAATAAATAGGAATGTGTGCAACTAAACATATATTCATATTCCCCTATGTCTTCTGTTTAAAAAAAAAAAAAAGCAAGCTGTTGTCAGTCAAACTTCCAGTCAATGCCTCATTTATTAGTGCAATTGTTTGCAAAAAGAGTGAATTTCGTATGAAATCAAACCAACACTTCATGCTGAGTTCAGTAAACATAAATCAGACTTCTATTTGCCTTTGTTTTCCCCTGGGTGCCCATGCTTTATATGGGCTATAGCTACAATAGCTTTGTTAAGATATTTGGGTATTAATGCAATTATCACTCTTGCAGACATGGCATTGTTCACTCTCTCTTTTATAAGTTCAGTAACATTTTTACATATGTCATACTTCTTTTCCCCTGGTAATTAGTGGGCAAAAATGAGAGCTTCACCTCGCTGTTCTCCGAAAAAATAACAAACTTAATGGTAGCTCAGTTTTACAAACTGTATGACACAAGAACATTTCTAATTGGATGTGGGTGAGGGAAAGGCTGTGGATGTTGTTTACCTGGACTTTAGCAAAGCCTTTGACACCGTCTCCCACAGCATTCTCCTGGAGAAACTGGCTGCCCATGGCCTAGACAGGCATACATACTCTTTGTTGGGTTAAAAACTGGCTGGGTGGCCGGGCCCGCCCAAAGGGTGGTGGTGGTGAATGGAGTTAAATCCAGTTGGAGGCCGGTCACGAGTGGTGTTCCCCAGGACTCAGTGTTGGGGCCAGTTCTGTTTAACATCTTTATCAATGACCTGGATGAGGGGATCGAGTGTACCCTCAGCAAGTTTGCAGATGACACTAAGCTGGGTGGAAGTGTTGATCTGCTGGAGGGTAGGAAGGCTCTACAGAGGGACCTGGACAGGCTGGACCAGTGATCTGTGACCAATTGTATGAGGTTCAACAAGGCCAAGTGCCGGGTCCTGCACTTGGGCCACAACAACCCCATGCAACGCTACAGGCTTGGGGATGAGTGGCTGGAAAGCTGCTTGGCAGAGAGGGATCTGGGAGTGTTGGTTGACAGCCGACTGAATATGAGCCAGCAGTGTGCCCAGGCGGCCAGGAAGGCCAATGGCATCCTGGCTTGTATCAGAAATAGTGTGACCAGCAGGACCAGGGAAGTCATCCTTCCCCTGTACTCGGCACTGGTGAGGCCGCACCTCGAGTACTGTGTTCAGTTTTGGGCCCCTCAGTACAAGAAGGACATTGAGGTGCTGGAGCGTGTCCAGAGAAGGGCAACAAAGCTGGTGAGGGGTCTAGAGCACAAGTCTTATGAGGAGCGGCTGAGGGACCTGGGGTTGTTTAGTCTGGAGAAGAGGAGGCTGAGGGGAGACCTTATCGCCCTCTACAACTATCTGAAAGGAGGTTGTAGCAAGGCGGGTGTCGGTCTCTTCTCCCAAGTAGCAAGTGATAGGACAAGAGGAAATGGCCTCAAGTTGCACCAGGGGAGGTTTAGATTAGATCTTAGGAAAAACTTCTTCACGGAGAGGGTTGTCAAGTATTGGAACAGGCTGCCCAGGGAAGTGGTCGAGTCCCCATCCCTGGAGGTATTTAAAAGACGGGTAGATGAGGTGCTTAGGGACGTGGTTTAGTAGTGGACAGGTATGGTTGGACTTGATGATCTTAGAGGTCTTTTCCAACCAAATGATTCTATGATTCTATAATTAATGCTGTTATTTCTCAAAGAGAAATGTTCTTAGTAGAACAAATAAACCTGCCTGTTCAAAAATTACTCTGGAAAGTCAAGCAGAACGATAAGCTAAATTAAGTTTTGATAGAAGCACGTGCCTTGCCACAATGGCTGAACTTTTTAATTGCTTCTATTGAAATAGTACTTCTGTTGAAGAATTAGGTCTGTTTAAGTAAGTAGAAGTACAGTAATTTCTGAGGTTAAACTGCACTTAGTGACAACAAGATACCTACTCTAGCCTAGTACACAAGAATGCAACAGCAGTGAACATGAGGGCAAGTGGCAAACTCTTCAAGATGGAAACTGCAGAGAAAAATTCCTAATGAAAGCACAGGCCTGACATCCTTTCAAAGATGCTCGTGTTTTAATCAAATTCTCCTTGTCACCTGAATGTAGTTATTCAAATAGTCCAAGCCAGACCAAAGTTGCAACCCAGAAAGGTCCATGGCTCAGCCTGTGAAGGTGATGTTAGGTGCCGGCGAGGGATCCTCCCTGGTCAGGAGGGAGAGCACATCATGCCCTTGCCCCAGCCCTGAGTTCCTGCCAGGACCACCAAGGGCTGGGGGGATGTGCATTTGTGGTGCTGGCTGATCCCCTCCTGCAATTGCACCCGGACACTATACCAAAAGGCTTGCATTCATCTGAAGCTTTGTCAAAATATAAATTAGTACTTCTGGCTCATTCCTTTTAACTTTCACCCCAGTCCCAGTGTCCTCTGTGTCCTGCTACCAGGGTCTCCATGGCACAGAGCAAGGAGCCGGGGTCGTGAGCTGAGAGACAAGGTCAGGTAGCTGGTTCCTGAGGTGTCGGCTGTTCTTCTGGTTTGTGAGTACCCTGTTCGTCCCAAACTGCCCCAAGCCATTGCAACACCAAAATTATTCATTGGAAGACTTTGCCTTGAGGGAACCGCAAGCTCTATTTCTTTAATGATTTTAATGGTCAGAATTGTGCCAGGTCAAGTCATTTAACTGTGTATTTAATTAGTCATCTGTATGCATGTAACTTAAAGGTGTTCAGCTGTGCTATTTTATAGGGATTAACTAAGTGGGCAGTAAATCACCTATGTCAGCAATAAAAGTATTTATAGCAGTACTCCTTTTTTACTATTATTGCTGTGATGTTTGTGCTGGTAGAGGTCTACATAAGAATAGTTCTGCTCTAAGAGATGGGAGAAACACAGTTTGGGGCTTTGACTGACATCGACTAGAAACAACAGCAGGCAACACAGAAGGAGCTGAAATGTGAAGTTCACAGCCAGACAACCCAAAAAGTTATTGCCAGCTGCAGGCTTGCTGTGTTAAAGAAAATAAACACGCAAGCAACTTGGCCCTGTGGAAGCTCATAATTTAAAGAGGTACAGGAGAAGAAATATGACCTGAACTAGTAGGTAGTAGATCTCTGGTTTGAATAAATCTTAAGAGTATTTGGCTGCTAACAGTTCACAAGTTTGCACTGGCAAAATACTGCCTGGAATCAGTGTGGTTAGCCTCCCAGTCTTGCTTGTTCTGCGAGTGAACAAACCATTTTCTATGTAAGTGCCATTGAAATACTGCAAAAAATTATGGGACCATGATCCTGCATAGATAAAATGTGTATTTTGAAGTAGGGAATTTTTTTTGTGCCTACATCACATGGAGAGTCCCTCCTAAACAGAAGCAATGTGCTTGTTGTTAGTTTTGCACAAATGTTTTCTATGCTGCCTTTCACAATAAATCTTTTGGGAGAACACTGACTGTTTATAACGAGCACTGACCTGTGAAACAGAGGGAAATAGATATTGTTAAAAACCTTGGCTCACTTGCTCGGAGGCCATGTGGCAGGGCCAGGTAACTTTTGAAGTAGTGCATGGGGTTATTGTTTGGGTGGTACAAGCTGCAATAACAACACAACTGACCTAGTGTGTAAGCCTCTTTGCACTACTTGGTACGTTTAGTCTAATAAATAACATCACAAGACATCCATTCCCATCATGTTGTTATTCCAGCGTGACCCAGATGGGTGGCCAAAGGCTCTCCACATGTGTGGTTTGCTCTCAGAGAAAATGGGCAATGGAGTCAGGTGTCTTTGAACCGTTGCTGTCTACCATGATCCTGCCACCCCAGCTTGGGTGGAAGCAAACCGCAGGAGACATTCTTTTTGATAACAACTTTTTATGCAATTCTTGACCTCTAAATTTCTCCCTCATCTTTCAGTCAGGTCTGTCCACTGCTTGCTTGCTCCCTTCTCTCTGGTCTTTCTGCTATTCCTGCTACAGACACCCAGGCAAATGTATGCTAGCGTCTGCAAGCACAGTATATAGCCTGAGGCTACATAGTTTAGCTTCTGCTCAGACATAACTTCCCACTTGCCCTCCCACAGGCACTGTGCCTCCAGGAGGTGCCTGCAGGGAGTGAGGGCCGTGGACAGGGTGTAAATCTGCACAGAGGTGCTGTGAAGTGCTTCTGGCTTCCTTAGCTGCCGAGAACTCAAAATGACTGCCTAGGGTCAGGCAGGATGGACGGCAACCCAGACTTGTGCTGTTGTGGGAGATGGCTTTATCCAGATCTTGCACAAGTCTGATGAGAAGTTAAACCGGGCCATTGTTTCTGCCCTTCAGTCATAAACTCTCTCTCAAAAAAATTCAGTTATAGGTAGGATGAAACACTTGATAAATTCAGGTCATGTTTGGCAAATGCTTCCATCCAAACAGCTAATCCTGAGTAGGGAGACAGGATTTTTGAAAGTGGGTTTGTTTGGGTTTTTTTTTCTTTATTAAAAAAAGGAAAACAGGCCTTCAGGAATAGCTTTTCCCATTTTGAACCAAAAATATGTTTGGTTGAACAAACCATTTTCCTTGTCCTGAAATCAATGGAACAATTAATTGCAGGTAGAGCACGAATAGCTGCTGGTCAGCACCACTCCCCAACTGAACCATTTTTCACTGTGTTTGTTCTTCCACCCCAGAAAATTAATGAATCTGCTGCTCTTCTGAACCGCCAGCTCAGTGGGGCTGCGTTGTCCTGAGGTACCTGGCTCAGCCCCCGGCTCAGAGGCTCTCCCTGGTGGAGGTGTGGGTGGGTGGGGACACATAGCTGCTGGCCACGAGGAGTACACTGGCCTTTACTTCTCTGTCTTGAGCCAACTGGAATAGGAAAATGCTCTTTGACAGATCCACTGACTTGCTGCTCCACTGGTGGCTCCTAGACATAGATTTAGACACCTGCTTTAGTCCTCATCCCCTGCCCAGGCAGCCAGTTCTTTGGAAACATAGGACTATTTCCTCTGGTCAATACTGAGTGAGCTCTTTTCTCCTTCTGCACAACCGCACAGGATCAAACCAGAAAGGATAAGAGTTTTCCATTTTCCCTAAAGCCCTTACAGACTTTGTTGTGCTTGCTTGCAGCCAGCCCCTGCAGGAGCTCTGTTTGCTCTTCCTGCGACTGCAATTACCACTGCTCCCCTTGGCAGCTCTGCTGTCCTGGTACATTCATTTTTGTTATGCTAATAGACTTATAACCAGCTCCAGCTTCTGAGACTGTAATACACTGTTGTGGTTTAGCACCAGTTGGCAACCAAGCACCACACAGCCACTCGCTCACCCTCCCCTCACAGTGGGATGGGGGAGAGAATCGGAAGGGCAAGAGTAAGAAAACTCATGGGTTGAGATAAGAACAGTTTAATAACTGAAATAAAATAATACTACTAATAGTAGTAGTAATAAAAATATCAGCATTCTTCTCCTACTAAATCCAAAACACAGCACTATGCCAGCTACTAGGAAGAAAATTAACTCTAACCCGGCCAAAACCAGGACATACACCCCTTTTGATTCTCTAATCTACTTCTCTCTGTGCATTAGGACAGAGAACGGTTTGCCAAAGGCCCGTCAGAACGTGTTTAACTGGCTGATTCTAGTTCTTCCTATTAGATCCTGGCATGCTTCTGAGATTTGTCACTTCCAC
>VYZW01031446.1:4672-17611 GCA_013401315.1 Balaeniceps rex | reverse complement strand
AGGGAAAGGTGGCCAGATACTCACTGAGGACGACAAGAACCTTGCTACGGCAGAGATGCAGTCAGGAAGGCTAAGGCTCAGTTGGAACTGAAATTGGCCAAAGATGTCAAGAACAAGAAAGGGTTCTTCAGATATGTGGGCAGTAAGCAGAAGCACAAGGAAGACATAGGCTCATTACTAAACGTGACAGGGAAACTAGTCACTAATAATGCTGACAAGGCAGAGGTTCTCAATGCCTTCTTCACCTCTGTCTTTATTGGCATAGCTAGACCTCAGATCATAGGATCAAATAGCTATGACAACACATATGTTGACCCACCAGTGGTGGAGGAAGGGCTGATAGGAGGCCTCTTGCAAGGGCTCAACCCACATAAAATCTATGGGCCTGGACAGAATCCACCCCAGGGTGTTAAGAGAAGTGGCTGATGTTGTTGCAAGGCCACTGTCTATAGCCTTTGAAAAGTCATGGAGAGCAGGGGATGTCCCTGATGGCTGGAAGAGAGCAAATGTGACACTCATCTACAAGAAGGGCCCAGAAGAGGAACCAGGAAACTACAGGACCATTAGTCTTACTTCAATCCCTGGGAAAATAATGGAATGAGTCTTCTCGGAAACTATAGAAGACAAATGAAGCAGGCGATTGGGAAAAGCCAACACAGATTTACTAAAGGGAAATGATGCCTGACTAACCTGATCACCTTCTACAACAAAATAACATCTCTGTCAACATGGGGAGACCTGGACTGCAGCAAAGAGTTCAGCAGTGATCCCCATAGCCTCCTCCTTGACAAACTGGCACGATACAGATTGGATGGGTAGTCTGCAAGATGGGTAGGCCGTTGACTAACAGGCCTCACTCAGAGGTTGGTGATCAATGTTTTTTACTCAGGCTGGCAGCCTGTCACAAGTGGGGTCCCCAGGGATCAATATTGGGCCCCACACTGTTTAACATCTTCATCGATGATCTGGACAATGGGATTGAAAGTACCTTCACCANCCAAATGATTCTATGATTCTATAAGCTCTTTTTGGAAAAATAGGAAGGGAGGAAGAGGAGGTAGAGTTGCACTTTATGTAAAAGAGAAATTTGAGTGTATGGCGGTGAGCTATGGAGACCACGAAAGTTCTGTAGAATACCTTTGGATCAAGATTAGAGGGACTGTCACCAAGAGGGATCTTACATTAGGTAACCTCCCAATCATGATGACAAGGCCGACGAAACCTTACTTTACACCTGGTCCTCATGGGTGGCTTCAATTACCTGAAGATTTGTTGGGAAAACAACACAGTGGTGCACAAGTCATGCATCAGGTTCCTGGAATGCATTAAGGACTGCTTCCTGCTACAGATGCTGGACATGCCGACTCAGAACAGAGCATTGCTACATTTACTGCTCACAAACCAAGAAGTCTTACTTGACAACATAACTACTGACGGTAGCCTTGGATACAGCAATCATAACATTGTGGAGTTTAAGCTCCTGTTGAGCATACTAAAGACCAGTAGCAGGACAAAGACCATGAATTTTAGGAGAGCCAACTTCAATATACTCAGAGCCTAGCTGTGGGGGATTCCATGGGAAGCACCCATGGAGGGGAAAGGATGGAAGCACAACCTCCTGGAAGCAAAAGAACAGTCCATCCCCTAAAAAGGGAAAGGAAGAAGGCAGAACAAGAGACGACCCTGGCTTAACAATGAGCTTTTGGGTGTGCTTAAAAGCAAACAAGAAGCATACCAGCTAGGGAAAGGTGGCCAGATACTCACTGAGGACGACAAGAACCTTGCTACGGCAGAGATGCAGTCAGGAAGGCTAAGGCTCAGTTGGAACTGAAATTGGCCAAAGATGTCAAGAACAAGAAAGGGTTCTTCAGATATGTGGGCAGTAAGCAGAAGCACAAGGAAGACATAGGCTCATTACTAAACGTGACAGGGAAACTAGTCACTAATAATGCTGACAAGGCAGAGGTTCTCAATGCCTTCTTCACCTCTGTCTTTATTGGCATAGCTAGACCTCAGATCATAGGATCAAATAGCTATGACAACACATATGTTGACCCACCAGTGGTGGAGGAAGGGCTGATAGGAGGCCTCTTGCAAGGGCTCAACCCACATAAAATCTATGGGCCTGGACAGAATCCACCCCAGGGTGTTAAGAGAAGTGGCTGATGTTGTTGCAAGGCCACTGTCTATAGCCTTTGAAAAGTCATGGAGAGCAGGGGATGTCCCTGATGGCTGGAAGAGAGCAAATGTGACACTCATCTACAAGAAGGGCCCAGAAGAGGAACCAGGAAACTACAGGACCATTAGTCTTACTTCAATCCCTGGGAAAATAATGGAATGAGTCTTCTCGGAAACTATAGAAGACAAATGAAGCAGGCGATTGGGAAAAGCCAACACAGATTTACTAAAGGGAAATGATGCCTGACTAACCTGATCACCTTCTACAACAAAATAACATCTCTGTCAACATGGGGAGACCTGGACTGCAGCAAAGAGTTCAGCAGTGATCCCCATAGCCTCCTCCTTGACAAACTGGCACGATACAGATTGGATGGGTAGTCTGCAAGATGGGTAGGCCGTTGACTAACAGGCCTCACTCAGAGGTTGGTGATCAATGTTTTTTACTCAGGCTGGCAGCCTGTCACAAGTGGGGTCCCCAGGGATCAATATTGGGCCCCACACTGTTTAACATCTTCATCGATGATCTGGACAATGGGATTGAAAGTACCTTCACCAAGTTTGGTGCTGATACCAAACTGGGTGGTGAGATGAACATCAGAAGGGTGAGCCATCTTACAGAGNACTCAGAACAGAGCATTGCTACATTTACTGCTCACAAACCAAGAAGTCTTACTTGACAACATAACTACTGACGGTAGCCTTGGATACAGCAATCATAACATTGTGGAGTTTAAGCTCCTGTTGAGCATACTAAAGACCAGTAGCAGGACAAAGACCATGAATTTTAGGAGAGCCAACTTCAATATACTCAGAGCCTAGCTGTGGGGGATTCCATGGGAAGCACCCATGGAGGGGAAAGGATGGAAGCACAACCTCCTGGAAGCAAAAGAACAGTCCATCCCCTAAAAAGGGAAAGGAAGAAGGCAGAACAAGAGACGACCCTGGCTTAACAATGAGCTTTTGGGTGTGCTTAAAAGCAAACAAGAAGCATACCAGCTAGGGAAAGGTGGCCAGATACTCACTGAGGACGACAAGAACCTTGCTACGGCAGAGATGCAGTCAGGAAGGCTAAGGCTCAGTTGGAACTGAAATTGGCCAAAGATGTCAAGAACAAGAAAGGGTTCTTCAGATATGTGGGCAGTAAGCAGAAGCACAAGGAAGACATAGGCTCATTACTAAACGTGACAGGGAAACTAGTCACTAATAATGCTGACAAGGCAGAGGTTCTCAATGCCTTCTTCACCTCTGTCTTTATTGGCATAGCTAGACCTCAGATCATAGGATCAAATAGCTATGACAACACATATGTTGACCCACCAGTGGTGGAGGAAGGGCTGATAGGAGGCCTCTTGCAAGGGCTCAACCCACATAAAATCTATGGGCCTGGACAGAATCCACCCCAGGGTGTTAAGAGAAGTGGCTGATGTTGTTGCAAGGCCACTGTCTATAGCCTTTGAAAAGTCATGGAGAGCAGGGGATGTCCCTGATGGCTGGAAGAGAGCAAATGTGACACTCATCTACAAGAAGGGCCCAGAAGAGGAACCAGGAAACTACAGGACCATTAGTCTTACTTCAATCCCTGGGAAAATAATGGAATGAGTCTTCTCGGAAACTATAGAAGACAAATGAAGCAGGCGATTGGGAAAAGCCAACACAGATTTACTAAAGGGAAATGATGCCTGACTAACCTGATCACCTTCTACAACAAAATAACATCTCTGTCAACATGGGGAGACCTGGACTGCAGCAAAGAGTTCAGCAGTGATCCCCATAGCCTCCTCCTTGACAAACTGGCACGATACAGATTGGATGGGTAGTCTGCAAGATGGGTAGGCCGTTGACTAACAGGCCTCACTCAGAGGTTGGTGATCAATGTTTTTTACTCAGGCTGGCAGCCTGTCACAAGTGGGGTCCCCAGGGATCAATATTGGGCCCCACACTGTTTAACATCTTCATCGATGATCTGGACAATGGGATTGAAAGTACCTTCACCAAGTTTGGTGCTGATACCAAACTGGGTGGTGAGATGAACATCAGAAGGGTGAGCCATCTTACAGAGAGAGACCTGGACAGGCTGGAAGAGTGGGCTAGCAAGAACGGTATGAAGTTTAACAAAGACAAGTGCAAGGTCCTGTACCTGGGATGACATAGCCAAAGAGCCCAGTACAGGGCTAGGATCTGTGTGGCTGGGGAGCAGCCTTGCTGAAAGGGGCCTGGAGGTCCTGGTGGGCAACAATCTAAACACGAGACAGCAGTGCACCGTGGCAGCAAGGAAGGCAAATCGGATCCTGGGCTGCATCCACAGGGTCATTACTAGCACAAGTAGAGTTGTGATCATCCTGGTCTAGTCAGTGCTTGTCAGGCCACACCTGGAGTACTGTGTCCAGTCCTGATCCACACAATTCAAAAAAGACACAGGCAGACTGGAGAGGGCCCAAAGGAGGACCACGAGGACGATCAAAGGGCTGGAGAACCTGCTGTATGAGGAAAGACTGAAGGACTTAGGTCTTTTCACCTTGGAGAAAAGAAGGCTTAGGGGCGATCTCATCACAGTTGCTAAAGGCAGCTACAAAGAGGGTGGAGGCTCTCTNTGGAAGCACAACCTCCTGGAAGCAAAAGAACAGTCCATCCCCTAAAAAGGGAAAGGAAGAAGGCAGAACAAGAGACGACCCTGGCTTAACAATGAGCTTTTGGGTGTGCTTAAAAGCAAACAAGAAGCATACCAGCTAGGGAAAGGTGGCCAGATACTCACTGAGGACGACAAGAACCTTGCTACGGCAGAGATGCAGTCAGGAAGGCTAAGGCTCAGTTGGAACTGAAATTGGCCAAAGATGTCAAGAACAAGAAAGGGTTCTTCAGATATGTGGGCAGTAAGCAGAAGCACAAGGAAGACATAGGCTCATTACTAAACGTGACAGGGAAACTAGTCACTAATAATGCTGACAAGGCAGAGGTTCTCAATGCCTTCTTCACCTCTGTCTTTATTGGCATAGCTAGACCTCAGATCATAGGATCAAATAGCTATGACAACACATATGTTGACCCACCAGTGGTGGAGGAAGGGCTGATAGGAGGCCTCTTGCAAGGGCTCAACCCACATAAAATCTATGGGCCTGGACAGAATCCACCCCAGGGTGTTAAGAGAAGTGGCTGATGTTGTTGCAAGGCCACTGTCTATAGCCTTTGAAAAGTCATGGAGAGCAGGGGATGTCCCTGATGGCTGGAAGAGAGCAAATGTGACACTCATCTACAAGAAGGGCCCAGAAGAGGAACCAGGAAACTACAGGACCATTAGTCTTACTTCAATCCCTGGGAAAATAATGGAATGAGTCTTCTCGGAAACTATAGAAGACAAATGAAGCAGGCGATTGGGAAAAGCCAACACAGATTTACTAAAGGGAAATGATGCCTGACTAACCTGATCACCTTCTACAACAAAATAACATCTCTGTCAACATGGGGAGACCTGGACTGCAGCAAAGAGTTCAGCAGTGATCCCCATAGCCTCCTCCTTGACAAACTGGCACGATACAGATTGGATGGGTAGTCTGCAAGATGGGTAGGCCGTTGACTAACAGGCCTCACTCAGAGGTTGGTGATCAATGTTTTTTACTCAGGCTGGCAGCCTGTCACAAGTGGGGTCCCCAGGGATCAATATTGGGCCCCACACTGTTTAACATCTTCATCGATGATCTGGACAATGGGATTGAAAGTACCTTCACCAAGTTTGGTGCTGATACCAAACTGGGTGGTGAGATGAACATCAGAAGGGTGAGCCATCTTACAGAGAGAGACCTGGACAGGCTGGAAGAGTGGGCTAGCAAGAACGGTATGAAGTTTAACAAAGACAAGTGCAAGGTCCTGTACCTGGGATGACATAGCCAAAGAGCCCAGTACAGGGCTAGGATCTGTGTGGCTGGGGAGCAGCCTTGCTGAAAGGGGCCTGGAGGTCCTGGTGGGCAACAATCTAAACACGAGACAGCAGTGCACCGTGGCAGCAAGGAAGGCAAATCGGATCCTGGGCTGCATCCACAGGGTCATTACTAGCACAAGTAGAGTTGTGATCATCCTGGTCTAGTCAGTGCTTGTCAGGCCACACCTGGAGTACTGTGTCCAGTCCTGATCCACACAATTCAAAAAAGACACAGGCAGACTGGAGAGGGCCCAAAGGAGGACCACGAGGACGATCAAAGGGCTGGAGAACCTGCTGTATGAGGAAAGACTGAAGGACTTAGGTCTTTTCACCTTGGAGAAAAGAAGGCTTAGGGGCGATCTCATCACAGTTGCTAAAGGCAGCTACAAAGAGGGTGGAGGCTCTCTCTTCACAAGGAACCACATGGAGAGGACAAGGTACAAAAGGTACAAGCTGCACTGGGAGAGGTTTCATCTTGATATAAGAAAGAAATTTTTCTACAGTGAAATCAATCNCTACGGCAGAGATGCAGTCAGGAAGGCTAAGGCTCAGTTGGAACTGAAATTGGCCAAAGATGTCAAGAACAAGAAAGGGTTCTTCAGATATGTGGGCAGTAAGCAGAAGCACAAGGAAGACATAGGCTCATTACTAAACGTGACAGGGAAACTAGTCACTAATAATGCTGACAAGGCAGAGGTTCTCAATGCCTTCTTCACCTCTGTCTTTATTGGCATAGCTAGACCTCAGATCATAGGATCAAATAGCTATGACAACACATATGTTGACCCACCAGTGGTGGAGGAAGGGCTGATAGGAGGCCTCTTGCAAGGGCTCAACCCACATAAAATCTATGGGCCTGGACAGAATCCACCCCAGGGTGTTAAGAGAAGTGGCTGATGTTGTTGCAAGGCCACTGTCTATAGCCTTTGAAAAGTCATGGAGAGCAGGGGATGTCCCTGATGGCTGGAAGAGAGCAAATGTGACACTCATCTACAAGAAGGGCCCAGAAGAGGAACCAGGAAACTACAGGACCATTAGTCTTACTTCAATCCCTGGGAAAATAATGGAATGAGTCTTCTCGGAAACTATAGAAGACAAATGAAGCAGGCGATTGGGAAAAGCCAACACAGATTTACTAAAGGGAAATGATGCCTGACTAACCTGATCACCTTCTACAACAAAATAACATCTCTGTCAACATGGGGAGACCTGGACTGCAGCAAAGAGTTCAGCAGTGATCCCCATAGCCTCCTCCTTGACAAACTGGCACGATACAGATTGGATGGGTAGTCTGCAAGATGGGTAGGCCGTTGACTAACAGGCCTCACTCAGAGGTTGGTGATCAATGTTTTTTACTCAGGCTGGCAGCCTGTCACAAGTGGGGTCCCCAGGGATCAATATTGGGCCCCACACTGTTTAACATCTTCATCGATGATCTGGACAATGGGATTGAAAGTACCTTCACCAAGTTTGGTGCTGATACCAAACTGGGTGGTGAGATGAACATCAGAAGGGTGAGCCATCTTACAGAGAGAGACCTGGACAGGCTGGAAGAGTGGGCTAGCAAGAACGGTATGAAGTTTAACAAAGACAAGTGCAAGGTCCTGTACCTGGGATGACATAGCCAAAGAGCCCAGTACAGGGCTAGGATCTGTGTGGCTGGGGAGCAGCCTTGCTGAAAGGGGCCTGGAGGTCCTGGTGGGCAACAATCTAAACACGAGACAGCAGTGCACCGTGGCAGCAAGGAAGGCAAATTGGATCCTGGGCTGCATCCACAGGGTCATTACTAGCACAAGTAGAGTTGTGATCATCCTGGTCTAGTCAGTGCTTGTCAGGCCACACCTGGAGTACTGTGTCCAGTCCTGATCCACACAATTCAAAAAAGACACAGGCAGACTGGAGAGGGCCCAAAGGAGGACCACGAGGACGATCAAAGGGCTGGAGAACCTGCTGTATGAGGAAAGACTGAAGGACTTAGGTCTTTTCACCTTGGAGAAAAGAAGGCTTAGGGGCGATCTCATCACAGTTGCTAAAGGCAGCTACAAAGAGGGTGGAGGCTCTCTCTTCACAAGGAACCACATGGAGAGGACAAGGTACAAAAGGTACAAGCTGCACTGGGAGAGGTTTCATCTTGATATAAGAAAGAAATTTTTCTACAGTGAAATCAATCAATCTCCCAGAGACTTAGTGGAGTCCCCATCACTGAGGTTTTAAAGACTCTAGCGGACAGGGCACTGGATAATAGGTTGAACCAGACTATCTTTTGAGGTCCTTTCCAACCTGGGTTGTTCTATGTTCTATTATNAAGAACCTTGCTACGGCAGAGATGCAGTCAGGAAGGCTAAGGCTCAGTTGGAACTGAAATTGGCCAAAGATGTCAAGAACAAGAAAGGGTTCTTCAGATATGTGGGCAGTAAGCAGAAGCACAAGGAAGACATAGGCTCATTACTAAACGTGACAGGGAAACTAGTCACTAATAATGCTGACAAGGCAGAGGTTCTCAATGCCTTCTTCACCTCTGTCTTTATTGGCATAGCTAGACCTCAGATCATAGGATCAAATAGCTATGACAACACATATGTTGACCCACCAGTGGTGGAGGAAGGGCTGATAGGAGGCCTCTTGCAAGGGCTCAACCCACATAAAATCTATGGGCCTGGACAGAATCCACCCCAGGGTGTTAAGAGAAGTGGCTGATGTTGTTGCAAGGCCACTGTCTATAGCCTTTGAAAAGTCATGGAGAGCAGGGGATGTCCCTGATGGCTGGAAGAGAGCAAATGTGACACTCATCTACAAGAAGGGCCCAGAAGAGGAACCAGGAAACTACAGGACCATTAGTCTTACTTCAATCCCTGGGAAAATAATGGAATGAGTCTTCTCGGAAACTATAGAAGACAAATGAAGCAGGCGATTGGGAAAAGCCAACACAGATTTACTAAAGGGAAATGATGCCTGACTAACCTGATCACCTTCTACAACAAAATAACATCTCTGTCAACATGGGGAGACCTGGACTGCAGCAAAGAGTTCAGCAGTGATCCCCATAGCCTCCTCCTTGACAAACTGGCACGATACAGATTGGATGGGTAGTCTGCAAGATGGGTAGGCCGTTGACTAACAGGCCTCACTCAGAGGTTGGTGATCAATGTTTTTTACTCAGGCTGGCAGCCTGTCACAAGTGGGGTCCCCAGGGATCAATATTGGGCCCCACACTGTTTAACATCTTCATCGATGATCTGGACAATGGGATTGAAAGTACCTTCACCAAGTTTGGTGCTGATACCAAACTGGGTGGTGAGATGAACATCAGAAGGGTGAGCCATCTTACAGAGAGAGACCTGGACAGGCTGGAAGAGTGGGCTAGCAAGAACGGTATGAAGTTTAACAAAGACAAGTGCAAGGTCCTGTACCTGGGATGACATAGCCAAAGAGCCCAGTACAGGGCTAGGATCTGTGTGGCTGGGGAGCAGCCTTGCTGAAAGGGGCCTGGAGGTCCTGGTGGGCAACAATCTAAAAACGAGACAGCAGTGCACCGTGGCAGCAAGGAAGGCAAATCGGATCCTGGGCTGCATCCACAGGGTCATTACTAGCACAAGTAGAGTTGTGATCATCCTGGTCTAGTCAGTGCTTGTCAGGCCACACCTGGAGTACTGTGTCCAGTCCTGATCCACACAATTCAAAAAAGACACAGGCAGACTGGAGAGGGCCCAAAGGAGGACCACGAGGACGATCAAAGGGCTGGAGAACCTGCTGTATGAGGAAAGACTGAAGGACTTAGGTCTTTTCACCTTGGAGAAAAGAAGGCTTAGGGGCGATCTCATCACAGTTGCTAAAGGCAGCTACAAAGAGGGTGGAGGCTCTCTCTTCACAAGGAACCACATGGAGAGGACAAGGTACAAAAGGTACAAGCTGCACTGGGAGAGGTTTCATCTTGATATAAGAAAGAAATTTTTCTACAGTGAAATCAATCAATCTCCCAGAGACTTAGTGGAGTCCCCATCACTGAGGTTTTAAAGACTCTAGCGGACAGGGCACTGGATAATAGGTTGAACCAGACTATCTTTTGAGGTCCTTTCCAACCTGGGTTGTTCTATGTTCTATTATCCACTTAAAATATTATTTCTAAATTACAATGAGTGAGTTATCGAATTATGTGTAATAAATAAAGGACCCATAAGAAAACAGGTCAGTGCTTTCATGGCTTTTATTTTTTAACAGGACACAATGTCAATTGCTTCATTAACAAGTATGTTGCAATATTCTAATACAAAAAGCCTCACAAGTAGGCATTTCAGCTATAAAGTACATTCACAGTAATACAAAAAGGAGCTACAGAATAATATTTACGTCAAATATTTTCCAAAAATATTTTTATATTAAGTTCATTTAAGTATAAGAAAATCAGGCAGAATGTTAAAAGATAGACATTCAGTTACAAAATACAATTTTGTATCTTTGTTGTTATTGGTTTTGATTTTGTTAAAGCACAGAATGGAATTAGCAGGATGATATTACACAGCCTTTATTATCCTACTGTAAATGCACCCAATTAGTCTTTTTCTGCTTTGATAAGAAATAACCCATTCCATCTTACAGGCCCACTGTGTAATTTGAAAACAGGTTAGAGAAAATTTGATGTTTTGCATTGTATTCCAGAAGTGGAAAGGCTTGAGCACATTTGGTCTCTTGCAAGGAAGACTGAAAGTGATAGCTGAGCAGACTGTTCTCCCATATCTTCCCAATGAAAAAATAAATAGGGAAAAAACTTTCTTCTGTTCTCCTCTGGAAGGCTTTTCACCTGATGACCTGGCGATAAGAATACACTAGTAGTAGCTATGAGACAGAAGTTATTCTCCCCAACAAAAAAAACACCTTCCAAAAACCAAAACAAACAAAAAAACCTCCAAACCCAAAATAATTTGATCTCAGGCTAAAAACAGTTCTCAGTGGTCCAGTTTTCAAATGTGGAATTTCAGCTCTGATAGAAAACAAGATTTTTGTGACATGTTGAGACATTCAGTTCAAAAGAGATTGTGCAAAGCTAAAATTTACCTTGAAGTTATCTTTGCTCACACCTGTGATTCATAGGGAGCCCAAACTTCTGTTGTATTTGGTAGGGTATATACTGAGATCCTGATGTGTGCTGAACACTCACATTTCTGATGCTCAGTGGGAACAGAAGTGCTTAACATCTTTCAAGATCCTAGCTTCCATCAATATTTTTTGACATATAAAGGATGTATTGGCCTTTTTTGTGTGTTTGAAAATCTTTTGTTAATACATTTCAGTATTTTCAGTGGAATAAGGGGGAGAAAAGTCAGTATGTCTGTGCTGCATGTGACCTTTTACATGGCTTTGCAGAATAAAAATGCCAATGATGTCATGCACAAGATAGGTTAAATAAGATGCCCATGCAATGGTGTTGTATTGCTGAAAAAGGAATGCTTATGAATTCAATATCAAAAAAACAGTTTACATGCTGTTTGTGTGCAGATTTTTGCCCTGTAAAGTGCCTATTCTCTTAATTTAGACCAGGATTTAGACAATGTGAGTTGCCAGGTTATTTGCATTTTGGGTCAATAAGAGAAGGTTGAAGGTTACTTGGCAAGCCAAAACCACAAATAAAAGGCTATGAGGTGTAGAGAGGGCTCACACAGTCTGATGAAATACTAGCTTTAAAAACAAGCAAATGAAAAAATTCCCCAACAATCACTAAACAGTCCCAGCAAAATGGACACAAATCGGGGCAGGCAGAGAACAAAGTTTTCTGTTGCTGGTGTGTATGCCTGTGTAAAGGGGTTAATTCCCACCAAAATCACTTCAGTTCCTTAGCAGTGCCCCTCTGCCCCCAAGTTTCCTTATTACAGAAAATAAATGAGGGGTTGAGGTAATCACTCCTCCCCACCCCCCCAAGAAAAAGCTTGAGAATGAAGAGGGACATATGGGATGGGGTTCAGCTGCTTAGCTCTAGGAGCTTACATGTAACATATGAAGCTCCCATGACAGTCAGTGGAGAGGGAATCAATATGGTCAAGAGTGACTCCACTTAAGCTGATTTAAGTACCAAGATGTCATTAGTTGACTAGCACTCTAGATTCCAGTGTCTCTTTTGGCTAACTATCCATTGACTGTTATGGAAGCTTTGACATGTAGCTCACCTGTAGGGACCTAAATCAGTGGCAAAGAATTCCATCCAAGAAAGATGACAATCTTTCAAGCAATAAAAAAATGTTACAAAACAGTGATCAGTTGTTATCCATGCCTAATGGATGGTAGAAGAAGGTAGAGCTGGATTAACCTGCAATAAAAAATGTTGAGGTTAGTTATTTGGAAAAACTTTCTAACTATAAAGTTAGAAAAAGAATGTCATAAGAAATATAATGGTAGAGGATTTATGTGGAGACTTCTCTAGAAAACAGGTTCAGTGAATGGGTCAGGAATAATGCAGGTACACTTAATACTCCAGAAGAGTAACACTTCAACTACATGATCTCTCCATTCTACCTATATGCCTCTGTCTGTGTCAACAAAACTCAGGGACAGTGATTTTGGGAAAAAAGCTTACAATCAATCATAAGGCGTAATCTGTAGTAAACCAGGTTTCATTAACTTTAATAATAGCTAAATTACTGAATTTCTTTTTATTTTCATAGACTCATACAGTAATTAAATTGGAAAAAATCCTCTAGAGGTCATCTAATTCAGCCTCCTGCTGGTAGCATGTCCAGCTAGATCTGGTTCCTCAGGGCCTTAACCAGTTGAGGTCTGAATATCTCCAAAGGTGAGGGCCCCCACCTCTGTGGGCCCCTGCTCCTTTGTAGGCCCCCTGTTTGACTATCTTCAAG
>VYZW01031440.1:0-39990 GCA_013401315.1 Balaeniceps rex | reverse complement strand
AAGCTGTGTGTACAGACCAGTCTCATCTGCAGTAACCTGTCCTGCATTCTTTTTTCAAAAATTTCAATGACTAAGAGCATTTAATACAGTTACATAATCGCATTAGGAGAAAAAGTAAATTTTAAAATGGAATGCTTCTTCCAAAATTGGTATTTTAAAAGGTGTCTTACTTCTTGAAAAATCAAATTATCAGGGCTGTATTTTTTGTGCAAATGCTTGCTACTTTTGAGGGTTTTTTTTCCAATTTTTGCAAAAGCTGTTGAGTATATTAACGTGTAATCGTAAAACATCTGAAAATGCTATAGCCATTTTATACTCCTTCTTAAGAAGAGAGAAAATGATGAGAATGTTTTGTACTTAGAAAAGGTATACTTTTTAGCATAAGTAATAGGCTTTTATTTCTCAACTGGCTTTCATTATATGTTTACTGCCATTTGTGGGAAAAGCAGCAGCTATCCTATCTGTCTGGAGAAGACAAGCTGAAAACAGGCAGCTGAAAATCACCACAGTTATGTGGTTACTGGGGATATGGACAGAGAGGAGAAGGTTGCACCTGCGTTTACCATCCCAGTGCAGCTGGCTTCTTAAAATGTTTGATCACCCGATTTTTCATTTCTTTTCTCAGTCAAAGGTAGTGCTAGGGTAACAAAGTAAAGCAGTGCTTAAATTCTTTCACCTTTCCCTGTCATTCCCTCTTTACTTCTGCTGGTGCTAAAATCAATACGCATCTCCCAAATATGTCTCTGAAGTTGCTTGAGGCAAAGGAATCAGTCTGCAGGTTTGCTGTCAGAACAGTGTTAATTCAGCACCTCCAATAGTGTGGATAATGTGAAACAGTCTGGATTTAGACAGTTTTTGGTTTCTCAAAATAGGTGGCAGCTTTTCTGTATTGATTTCAAATGGATCATGAAATGTTCAGGTAACGAAGGGAAAAGGATTCTAAAACGTTTTTTACCAACAACTGGAAAAATTGTTACGTATTGCCAATGAAACCTCAGTCCTTATTCCTCATCTTTTATCCACCTTTCCTTCCCTTCTCTTTCTTTCTTAGCAAGGGACAGTTGAAAAGAAGTTCTGTCAGCTTATAGGGAAGGACTATTGCAGTCATTGGAGCTTGATTCTTCTGATGCCAGGTTTATGTAACTTATGTCTCCAGAACTTCTATTGTCACTTTTCTCTAAATAGAAGGCATTACACCTAATACAGATTCTTTTTATCTTTTTGTCATTTAAATATACTACCCATAAATTTAGAACCTGTTAAAAATTATTTTTAGTTAGGAAAATAAAGTGCTGGGTAACGTTCTTTTTCTCCCCTCCCCTTTCTCTCTCTATGAAGATAACATTTTCTCAAGTAACTTTTTTTAAAGGCTTTTCTATTGCAAATTATTTGAAGTGCATGTTACCAGGCTAATTAAAATTCTTAGAGGACTACCTTTGCTGTTACTTAGCTTGTGGCTGCGCTGTAGGCTTACAGGTGAGTTAATCATAAAAGCTTCATTGCGTTATTAAATAATGCAAAACACGGTTGGGATATACAGTTGTGTACAAATACAGTTGGGATATTTTCATGGAAAACACTTCGTATTCTTGCAGAACAGATCCTTATTTCCTAACTACTGATGATCCCCACCTTCCCTGGCTAGCTGAAACTGCAAAAAAGATCTGGCACATCCTGAACCTCCCTTCCAAGTTCCCACAGCCTGCTCTATCCTGAAAAAAGCTCTCTCTCCAAAGCAGTGACCTGAACAACTGCTGGTTACAAAGACCTGGTGAACAGCCTGGAGAGCCACTAGTTCATCAGCGACAGTATAATATTAAGTCATATTTTAGATCCATGCAGAGGACAAAGTCACTGCTTCTCCATGGACGGAGTGTACTGCCCTTGCCATGATTTTAACAAAAAGGAATTTGAATTATTCAGTTTCTCTTTGAAACTGAAGGATTTGTGAGGATCATGAGATCAGAAAGAAAAGAGTTTTCTTCTTCCAGTAATTAAGAAAAATCAAGGTACTATATGAGCAGTTACTTTCAAACTGCTCGTAATAATTTAGTACTACATTGTACCACAATGGTAACTTGTCTGAACATCCTTGTGAGTTTAAATGCAAAGATATTCAATGTGGCCCTTATAAGTCTGAATGCCCTGGTTGGAAATACTATTGGGGTATTGCAGAAAGCCCTTACCAGCAAGTAAATTGTCAGATTATTAAAGCTAGTTAAAATTTTTGAGGGAGAATATTATTTCAATAGAAGAAGCTAATTTGTCAAAGACAAAGCGTTTAATTGATCTTGCCAAAACATCTTTTAAAAACTTGTTAGCACTCAGTGTCCCCTTCTTTCCATTATGTCCTGATAAATTCAATATGGGACAAACTGACCTATCAATTTTGTCATTAAGCATCCTTTGCTTTGAGTTTCGTATTCTTTAGTGTTACCTAGTAGAATATAAAATAGTGCAAAAAGATTTAATTTCAATTCCTAACACCATAATCTACACCCACCCGCCCCCAATATTTAAATCTAAAAATTATTCTTTCTTTCTAGTTTGGTCTCAAAATTAGAGTTTCCTGAGAGAGAGAAAATCTGAGCCATATCAATCTCTACAGGTTTTTTGAGGGCAAAGGGGGTAAATATCAAGCTCTGTGTGTGTGTGTGTATCAAATTCTGAATTTCTAACTGTCCCTGGAAAAGACAGTGGCAAAACATCTCATTCCAGTAATAGCTGGAAGCAGTAGAGTAAAACAGCTTGGCCACCAGCTCAGGAATGGGACAAAACCTACAGAGTTAGCAGTCAGAGATCACTAAAAAGACCTGTAGATAAAGAAAACATATTTGCTCTTCTGCATTTGTTGGCTCACTTTTCCAGTGAGTATATGGTGTGCCGACTAATGATCAGTTTTGCATGTCTTTGGCAGCTTCCCTTTCCATCGAGGCGACTCTTTGTGGCCATGCTGCATGGTCTTCTGCAGCTACATGCACTTGGTGCCTCTTAGTTAGGGTGGCCTTAAGGGGACGTGCTCTGCCATGTACGCTGCACGCTGACTCTGCTCAGTGACATTCATTTCTTTGGTCTTGTCTAATTACGGAGCAATTAATGACTCTGTGTCTGCACGAGGCAGGAGGAGATTTGTGGGGTGGGCACAGGCTTGCTTAAATTGTCTGTGGGTTCTGTGCAGGGTTGAAAGGGTCATTTCTCATCCTCTGCTCAGTCCCTCTCAGTATATGTTCTTTAAAGTACTTACTGTTTGCTGATTGCTTGCAGAGGATGAACCTGGAAATGGACTGTACATTCATTTTGTGTAAATGAGACGGGAGATGGGCAAGCTCTTACTAATTATAATCAGTAAATGGTAGCTTTTGAGAATTTTAATTTGTTGTTATTTTGGTTAGAGGACTCGGAAATGTCTTTCATAAATGAAAATAAATACATTAGGTAACTAAATCAGTCCTTGAATCTGGTATGAATCTGCCCAAAATAATAATAGTAATAAAAAAAGAAATTAATACAGTCTTATGCCTCTGAAGTGTGAAATGGAGATAACATCAAGGACTTCAGAGGCAGTTTTGTTATTATCTCTGACTTGTTAGTTAAGATTTCGTTAGCTTCTGCCACAATTCTTATCCTAGCCTTGTGGATGAATCAACATCATCAACAATAAAAGCAGGTTTTACTCAGCAAGTTTGTTAATAATGTGAAAATGAAAATAAATTAATATTTTCTTATC
Organism: Balaeniceps rex; assembly: GCA_013401315.1. Lineage (NCBI taxonomy): Eukaryota > Metazoa > Chordata > Aves > Pelecaniformes > Balaenicipitidae > Balaeniceps > Balaeniceps rex. The sequence goes on along the minus strand of VYZW01031440.1, from coordinate 36,263 downwards.
ATAAAAAGCTTGGCTGTTCCCAATCTGTATCAGTTCTGCAATATTAACTACACAGTTTTGAAGAGCAGAACCAGAGCTCTAGTGGTGTATGTAAATAAAAGTAAATATAGCTAATATTCTGTTTCACTAGCAACTTTCACAAGGACAAGTCCTCTATGAGGATTGTCCATGCTGTGTATTTCAGACTGCCTTAGGTATGAACTGTGGTCCTCTAAATTGTATGTAATTTCCCAGAGTACTGCGATGTAAACAGTGTGATCACCTTCTAAAACCAGTCCAAAACAGACTGTAGAGACTGAGCCATTAATGCTGCTTGGTTTATACTTAAAATGCTTTGGCTTCGTTTCATGTTTGCAAACAAATGTCCTGATTGGAAAGTCTGGGCCATGAGGGGAGGTTGTGAGGAGATTGGGATTGAGATTTGGGGTGACTTAGGGGCCAGGCAGGAGGGGTTGGAGTTGCCAAAGGTGAGTGGGGACTTCTGGCAAGGACTGCTCTCCTGAGGGGGATCTCAGCTTCCTCTGGAGCTCCTTACTGTGTCCCTGCTCTTTGCATGAGGTCCCCTCAATGCGCTCCTTTTTCTGCAACTGTAAAGCTCTTAGAGAGTCACAGGGCCCTTAAAACATCTTAAACCATTAGCATCTGTGAAATTCACTGTCTCAAATTACTGTAATTAGAAGGTTGCCTGAAACTTTAGGCTTAGGCTCCAGCTTCTTAGACACCAACTTACTGTAAACTGTGTCTTCTTTCCTCCGCGTTTTTGAGAGCACACCACTTTTTATTGATGTGAGTGGTGGGGGGGCTTTGCAAAAGCACTCAGCTGTAACCCAGCGTGGCCCCCACCAAAGTCATACCTGGTATGAGCTGCATTATGCTGATGATATCGTGCCACCTCACTACTTGTTGCTTTCCCCTGGGTGCATTTGGTTTGTCACATCAAGCATAGCCTGTTTGCCTTTACCTCTAAGACCCTTTGCCTTGCCGATCTATAGGAAGCCCTCCGCTGTCAGGGTGGTCCTACCTCTGAGCAGCCTGTCACACCTCTACCTTTAGCAGCCACTTGTTAACTTCTCAAGTAAGCACCATCTGCCATGTTGTCCCTTATTGTTTTGAAGGAGGAGGTTTACACATGGTCACAAAGATACTAGAAAGACACCTGGAAACTTCGGTTCTTCACAGGTGCCTTCAAAACATGTCATTAGGGAGGAAGTTGTCTATTAGGTTAATCATTGCTGTTGCATTGATTCCTTGTGCTTTGCTGTCTGGAAACCCATGGAGGAAGAGTGCCTCTGCCTTGCAGTGCCCAGACTCCTATCTTCTAGCACATGTGTAGACGTAGATAGGACGTGAGTTGCGGCCAGAATTTGGGCAGTCGTAGCTGTTGTGCCATGGGAGCAGCCCAGCTTGCTCCATGGGACATGTGATGGTGGTGGCACGTGGAAGGTAGTGGCAGATGCAGAAGGGTGCATTCTCTGCCTCTGTTTTGTCTGAATTTGAGGAGAAACATGCAGGTGGGGGGAGTGTGCACGTTGTCCGTGTCCATGTTGTAGCAGCTGGGCTAACACTCCCGGACACTCCGTGGGTGAAGCCATGTGTCCTGTGTTTTAGACCAAAGACAAGTTGTGGAGCTCCATGCGGTGGGCAGGTTAGAGAAACCAGGCAGAGCTTTGTCCTTAAGCAGCCCTCAGTCTTTGGTACCCCTAGGAACTCCAGTAGGAGCCACAGGGCAGAAGCTGATGAGGCTGTTAATTATGGTCACTTCAGTAAAACAAGTGCCCTGTGATGAGAGCTTGCCATTTGGCAGCTGGACTAACGACGCTTCATGTGACAAAGGCATGTGGTGCTACGGCAGAGCGCTAACGCTGTGCGATCTTGGCCAGTATTAGCAGAAGGAGAAAATTTTATGAAAAAAAACATTTTTAGCCCTATTACTCTGATGAAACCTGGCTGCAAGGGTTAATTACTTTTTATGGATATGTGTGAAGCTGGGGAGCTGGTGAAAGCAAGATGTTCTGCATAAATTCTTCAGAAGGATCCAGGGATGGAGAAATATGGAGTCATTTCTTACAGTGTCATGGCAACCAGCTCTACCCAGAGGAGGCATCTTATCAATTAGGTTAAATAATTAGGAATAACATTGGGTAAAATGAAGAAAAACAGCTTAGAGTGATGTCAGGTGGGAGGCAGCTAAGCTTCTAAACAAAACAAAAAATATGCTTTATTACTTCTGGAAGACTTCAGCAGAGGCTGAAAGGAAGCATGGAGGGGAGGAAGAAATGGAGGGAATTAATGAGATAGTGAAAAAAACTTGTGGTAGAAACTTATTCAGATAATATGGAAAGTATTTAGACAAACACTTAGTTTTGTTGAAAATGTATTTTTATTGAAAATGACATATTTTGAAGAAAAGAATTAATAGACGCAAGATTTTTTTTTACTTCCCAACTAATATGCCCCTGTTTTCTAGATAACAGAAAAGTTCTCTCTTGCTCATTCTCTTACTATGCTTTTCAGATTTTTTTACGCTAGAAAGAAACTGGAGAAAAATCCTTCCCTTTGTTTTCTGCTGGAGAAGTTTTTAAAAATGAGAGGAAATGTTGTTTTGTTTTTAAAAAACTTTTCACTTTGATGGTAGAAAAAGTACAACATAGTAAAGAAACAAGACATTGGGTTTCTACTTTCACTTTAGAAGATCTTCCACAACTACAAATTCAGAGTCAGAAAACCTGCAGGTGTTACTTTATCTCCTTTTTTTGCTATACTTTACCCTATTTGACTAGCAAAAAAGTGGCTAAATAATAAAATGGGGAATAATAATTTTTAAAAACAATAAATGTCTCAATATTATAAAATATTTCATTCCAAATTTTCCAATGAAAAATAGAACAGGGACAATTGAAGTAAATGACAGGTATGGAACAAAATTGAATAATTTATCTTTCTTTGTAAAATGTATGTATAAATGTGAAGTATGGGGTGGCTGTGATATTATTATTATTATTATTATTATTACTACTATTACTATTACTAATTCTTACTATGAATAGACAAGAAGAAAATTGAAATAGTTTCCCAAAGGCCTTTTGCTCTGCCTTTGGGAAATTTCCCATACAGATTCTCAAATGAAAAGATAAGCATACCTGTTTATTGCCAACCCTAAAACTCATTAACATCAGCAGCTACTTTCCATTGACCTCAGTGAATTATGGATCACAACCTCTGGGAAAAATGAGTTCAGATGAATATCATTAAGAACCAAAGCAGGTTAGCTTGCAAATTTAGTTCAAAGTGTTTATATTTAGGTTTGGTAAATATGTTTTAATGTTATGCTTACTAATATGTATTTGCAGGCATAAACACTTGCATAAAATGAGAAATACGTGAAAGATTATTTCTCCCAAACCATCAGTAGAGGAGATGAAGAGGGTCTGCCCCATAGATAATAAATCTGAATGCCTAAAAAGATTAAAGGAAATATGTGCCATTTGATCAAACAAACTGTGGGGAATAAAATGAACTCCACTGGGATTGGGTTTGCAAAACTGAATAAAAAATGTAAAGAAAACAGCTTTGCAAAGCCAACTACAATTAATAGCTCAGTATAAAATTAATGTACCATACTGCAGAGGCTTGGGAACAAGCAGGCTGGAAGGCCTGAAAAGACGTGCTAATAAATGGGTTGTTGAATTTCATTTTCGTTGGGTTTGAAGACTTCATCTCGCAAGGCTTACAACAGTTTCTTACTCACAGAAGTAGTCAGTGGTAGGAACAACTGAATGTGAATCATACCTGCAGGTATTAGCAGCACTAGCTGGTTTAGGTCATTAATGCAGAGGGACCAAAAAACCTGAAAATACTGTCAAACTCCCCATTCCATGTACAGTCCCTATTCTATGTATAATTTCAGATGTCATTGCCCCTAATGAAGGAAATTAATGGCATATGTTCCCAGCTATTAGTGCCGCATAACAGCTGAGAAGCAACTGAGGATGCTTCATGTATTGGCAAAATAACTGGGGGGAGAGGCCCTGCAGTAATTCCTTCAGCTATCAGCATATGAACAAAAACGTCGAAGGCGTCAAGGTCACTTAAATTAACCTATTGCATTCGTAGCTGATCTCACTGTTACTTGAATAAAGACGATGGCTGTTCAGCATCGTTAATGGCACATGCAATGGTGTGACACTGGGACTGCCGAACTGGAGGGTTAAACATGGTTTTTAGAAATTAATGCTTACTCTTGCTGCTAAAGAGTTAATGTTCATACCTGTTACAAGTGTTGGGTCACATCTTGACATTTTTATTCTGTCAAATATCTCATTTATTTTCACTGGACTTTTAGGGTTGGCTTAGTCACTCTTGGATAAAATCCAAGAACAAACAGCATTGCCTGCATTTGCCCTGCTCTGGGAAATAGTCAGTCCTGCTTGTAGTAGAAAGATGATAAAATCTTCCCAGTTATTGGGACCTAAGCCATGATACTAGTATAAACCTAAAAAGTTTAAGAAGCAATTCAATTCTGCCGAGATTTTTGTTATTCTTTACCTTGTATTTGTGTCTAAGTGCAGCTTTTCTCCCTTGTGCTGCATACCTTTTTTCTGTTCAATACTGAAATTAGGGTTTCTGCTTTGCTGTATCAATCCCACCACAGAAGCAATTGTGAAAAGGACAGATGAAATTCAGTGTTGGTGCATGCAAATTAATACACGTAGGCAAAAAATAGCTAGCTATGCCTATACAATAATGGTTTCTAAATTAGCAGTTACCACTCAGGAAAGACATCTGATTGTTATAGCAGATAGTTCCTTGAAAATATCAGTGCAATATTCAGTACCAGTCAAAAAAAGGCAAATGGGATTTCTAGGCAAATAATTGAAATTAATGTCATTGCACCACACTGTACTGTTCTACAAGATTCTGTAAGATTAAAAAGGGTGTCTAAAAGTTGATGAGAATGAAGCATGGAATGACTTTCTCAGAAGGAGAGATCAAATAGGCGAGGGCTCTTCACAACCGAGAAAACACAGTGGAGGAAGACTTACAAAAGTCAAGAGTGGTGCACAGGACGTGAAGAGGAGCAATCACTAACTCATGCTCGAGAGTAGCTGCGGGTGGCCAACGTAATGGCTGGGGCAGGCAGGCTTGCAGAATAGCACGACAAAATACTTGCCACATGTTTTGGTGAGAAAAAAGTAGAAGCGGATTTGTGGAAAGGAATTAGATACTCTTGGTGGAGATGTCTGGTCGGTGGCTAATACCATGGGTCTGGATGCAGTGGGCAGTTTAGAAAGCTCCTGGGCTCTGGGTTCATGGAGATCTGGAAGGAGTAGCCCAGGGCAGGAGATGCCCTGTGCACCCTCTTTCTTGTACTCTTATTGTAAGTATCCATAAGGGGCTGCAGTCAGGGGAAAGATTTTGGCTTAGATGGGCACTGGGTGTGATGCTGTGTGTCACTTCTGCCGCTGTACACATCTCTGTGGGCCATACGCATCGCAAGCGTCTTCCAGACGGCATCTGGAGCTTTACAGCAAGAACACCATTGTCCTGAAGAGAGTAACTTCACTGCAGCATCCAAGAGCAGAATAAATGGGTTTTAGTGAAACAGGACATTTAAAAATGCTATGAAACAAGCACAAAAAAGCCAAAGGAAAGTGATAAAATACACTCAATTATTCTCCTCAGATACTCTCCAGACATTGGTGTAATTTCATTGACTTCAGTGAAATTAGTGTTAATGTAGGAATGGAAATGCAGCAAATCTAATTCCAGCATCTCCTTCCTGCAATAGTGAGCAAGAAAACAGAGAGGTAATCAGATAGAAACAAGTGCTGATCAGAAGGAGTTGGACAGGGAGGAGGAGAGCTCCAGGAGCAGCTGCCAGAAATCAGGACACTTTTCCCGTCTCACACGGAGAGTTCAGCAACACATGCGCAGAGGCTGAAATGAAATGCCAGACTTTTTCTGTTTGTTTTAGTTTGCCGACGTATGCAATCTTTTGTTGTTCTGTTGCGTATTCTCAAACCCCTTCTACCAGGACAGCATCAATGGCTGGTAGTATTTCCAGCAACGTTGTTACGCTTGGTATTATGGGGAAGGGAGCAGTGGAGAGCTGCGGGACTGGTGGAAAGAGGTGGAGTTAATGTGCTCGATACAGTATTTAGACAGCTCTTGTGCCATCTGAAAAGAGATCTGTTTGTAACCTTTTCAGTATTGATGTCCAGTTCAACATAGATATTACTGTCTGGCTTTGTGCTCCTCTGATAGAAAATGCAAAAATATATTTAGGGTGCGGCCTGCCATTTTGGCATGCCGTTGCTCTTCAGCAGAACAGTTTGTGGCACTTGCAAACATGAATGTGGAGAGCATCTTCCTAGGACCATAGATGTTCTCTCAAGTGCCATAAAAACTACCCAAATATACTGGGATATTCAAATAGACATTGTGTAGAAGATGAAACCCTCTTTCTAAGCGCATTCACACTAATATCTTCCCCAAAGACCCTTTTCCACTGGTGAGAAAAGACTTTGGCGTGGCAGTGAGTGACCCCAAAGCCACAGAGCTGCGACTGAAACATGGTTCCACCGACGTGTCAGGGCTGGTAGGGGCGGGTATAGTCTGAATACATAAAGGGTTAATGGGTAACGCTGAATGCTAAATTGAGGCCAACTTTTTTCCTCCCCGCTCCTCCCAGAAGGATGCAGTACAGAGTAGCACGCATGATTTCACAGACTATAAAAGTGGGAAGCGTGCTTGTTTTTGCAGTTCGGTTTCACTTGGCTATTGGCTGTTTTACAACACAACCACCGAGGAAGCTCTGAAGAAGCCATCAGGCTCAGTGACAGCTCAGCATCTGCCACGGCTAAATCAATACTGCAATGAAGGACAGGTTCCCAAAGTGGATAATCAAAGCAGAGTAAAGTTAATTCACCTTGAAAGCCTGAAAATAATAGTGTGAAATTTTTTAGACAAAACCAGCATTATTCCAGCAAAACGTGAGAGGTGCTGAGGTCCAGCCCTCAGTCTGCCCAAGTGCTGCCTTTAGTGGGAGTGGGGAGCAGGCTTCACACCAGTCGTGGGCACAGATGCTTTGATAAAATGGAAACCTGGCGCTAATAAATCAGGCAAAAAGGGGTTCACATTGGTCCTGATTGCTGGCAGTGTGCTAGGAACTCATGGTTTGCGTTTTGTGGAAAGTGTTCCATTATAATATAAATTTGGGGGGCGTATGAAGATAATGAATGTTCCATTTTTTTTTAGGCTGTTAAGACTTTTTTTTGCATCACAATGGGATTTTCTTCCGTTGTTCAGGTTTCAAAGGTTTAAAATCAAAAGACTGGAGGAAAAATGTTTTGCTATGAATTATGTTAGCTTTGTAAAACCTGGAGGTGAATTGTTTCAACTTTTTGTGGAACTCTATTTTTTTTTCCCTTGGTTTTAGTGCAAACACTTCAGGGAAGGCAAATTTAATTTGAGATAGACTGTCAGCATCACATAGAAAATTTTGGATACAAAATTTTGCTCGGCTCTGTCCAGAGATGCTGAATTTGCAGGACTGAGGATTAGAGGGAAGGTGCTTCGGTAGATGGCTTAGATGAGTAAGAAACATTATTGTTCAGTTCAATGAAGCCAGTTTTGTGGTCATTTTACAAAGCAGAGTTATTCTGAAAATAATAGGATGCACACATCATCTCCAAATATGAGGTTTTTGGTATTAACAGTTAAGTACTTTATTTTGTTCCCAAAAATACCTTATAATTGCGTACAAAAATCTATCCTTACACAGAGTTCAGGCTGATGAATTGAAATACAGAAAGAAGGAATTACCGAATAGAAGCAGCATTGCTTTACCTGTGCTCTGTCTCATTCATATTTTCAGGCAGATATTGTGGAAGCATGCACTGTATTGCTAAGAGGTGTGTTCACCACACCTCTCAAGGCTATGCGTGCCCTGTGTTGTATAGCTGGAATAATTTGTCTAATTGTCCCAAATCCATTCCTATTAATTGTGCTGAGATGAAATTGAACATTTAATTAAATGAATAAGCAAAGTTATATTTGAAAGAAGTAAAAAGAACGAGCAAATTCGAAGACTGAAAATCAGCAGCTGCAGAAAGTCAGAGCCCATTCATATTGTATGTTCACCTTTACATTTACATACAGGTGTATCTGTGTGTACGTACATGTATAAATATGTATATTTGTGAGTATCTAAAACACACCAACATGCAGATTTATACAGTACAAACTTTTACATTGGCATATGCAGAAAAAAAGAACCTAGGAGCAGAGAGCTAGAAATATCTTCTAGTACAGTCCGGTACTTTGAAGGTGTGTTTACAAGTTTCCTATTATATTTTAACAAGACAGGCAATTTAGGTGGTGTTCCTCAGTGTGCAAGTGATGTTCTGGCATCCTGCCTCCAGCAACATTGCTACCCTGGGTTCATCTTAATGTGACAAGAACTTGGTGTCCCACTAAAAAATTCCCTTAAAAATATTAAAGAAAAAAAAAATCAGAAAAAAAAACCTCGCAGCTCAAACCCAGCAACAAGCTGTCAAGTTGTTTCACGTGGTATTGCTGACAGCTGCCAATTTTGCTCAGAGAACTTTTTTCTGGAGATGATCCCTTTGGTTCCTGTGCTTCCATTCAGTAGTGCTGGAGACCCTTCGCATACTGTGCTTGTTACTGGTGACAGTTTTGACACGGTGATGCACAGAGAGGAAGGCACATGGGATGGTTTTGATCCACAGGGGTCAGCGCCGGCCAGTAATAACAGTAAAAGCAGTACTGTGGGAAAGCAGCTCCTTTATTTCTTTGATGGAGAAAGGAAAGGGAAAGATTTATCTGATGGGTAGAGGATTGTTTGACAGACACAATTCAGCTTTTTTCAAAGTACCGGAGCGATTTGCGTGGAAGTGAGGCAATGTGAAAGATAATATTCAAAAAAAGGGATGGAGCAAAGTGCCAGAGGCATGGGGTTGCTGGCATTCATGGTGAACATAATTCTCATGAATTTTGGTCATATTCTGCCTCTCTACTTTCCTTCTGCACCCATTGTAATTCCTTTAGGGAAGTGATTGCGTTGTAATTAACATTTACCATTGCACAGGGCTTTATGCCGCGTGTGAAATGCTGGATGTGCCACATGGTAGGGACGTGGTGGATTTCTGAAGAAACGGGAACGATGAAGCATTAGTTTAAGAAATGGTTTAGCTCATTTCACTAGTTAATTGTTCTCTGGTTTTATGTCATACCCTTCTTATAAATGGAAACTTAAATATTCCTCCCCCAATTGTCACCACCAAAAGCTGTGACCTGTTAGACCCAGCTTCCACTGCTTACAAAATATGTAGAAAAAGCCCTAACTCTCAGCCTCTTATTCCAAAGCTCTTAGGGAAAAAGTTTCCAGAATTAAGGCCCCTTCACTACAAGATACGGATTTTTTAGGCAAAGTGAGGTTTTGCCACTCAGTTAACACAGGGTAATGCTGTTTGCCCTGGTGCCTGTTGTGGTGTAATTGCAGCCATTTTTCAGGCTGTGCCTTCCCGTGTGATGCTTAACACCCTTGAATAATATGACGAGGGAGAAGCAGACCCTAGCAGACCCAAAACACGTGAGGCTTTCCAGATGAAAGAAAATGCAGGAAATTGTGTCCAAATGCCAAGAGGAGACCACTGAACCTGTGCAGGGCTGTATTTCTGATGGCTAGCACCATTTCTCAGGTGAACAAAGTAATCTAATAACATGGGGTGGCTGTGGCAGGGGATGTTGAGCCAGGGAGATGTTGTGTGTGAACTGCCATTTCAAGCTGCTTAGCATCTGCATCGTCAGACCCAGGCAGCCCTTGGCCCCTCATCCTTGGGGGGGCAATGTGTAATTTTGTTGTCTATGCTGCTGAGTAGCCTTAGCAAACTTCAGTGCATGTTTGTCGCTTCCTCAGGGCTAGAAGAAAACCACTGATAACTATGGGCAACGGTAGCCTTAATTTAATACCGTCTCAGTAAAGCATGATACTGTATTTTGTAATACCAATTTGGCCAGTCTTGGATTGCATCTGTGTGCAAAAATATAGCTAGTCAGCTCATCACATTTGCATGGTGGAGAGGCATTGGAGCTTTAAAGTAAATATTTTCGGTTAGCTAAGTGCTCTCATGAAAAAAAAGCTCCCAGTTTCACCATTTAAAAATTAGTGACTGTACAAGTGCAGTTGAAAGCCCTTATTTTTATAAGGATTTTTGCATAAAGTATGCAAAGTGCCTAACTGCCTCCAAAGCAGCTGTTCCGCTCTGCTGTGCAAACAGTGTCCCCTGTAAAGGGAAGCACAGCCAGTGTGAGTTCCTACAGTTTACTACTGATGATCCTCTTAATTACATAATTATTTTAGTTCTTGTCAAACAAATGCCCCATCAATGTGAACAGGGATTTTACAGATTTATCATTATTATCATTATCCTCTTAATTTAGAATTTTCATTACTGTAGTATTAAGAAGGTGTTGGGTCAGGAAAACAGGGGTGAATGTCAGCTGGGCCCACGGAGGATCTGTGCATCTTACGTGACTGCAGCATGGGATACAGCAATGCGTGGAGGGCCACCACCTTCCTATGTTGGCAATATGGGACATACATCTGGATGCAGGCACTGTATGTAAGGCATATAGGCCATGGGGATGATGGATTCAAGCTGGCCGTGGCGTGCATTCGCCTAGACACAATTATGTCCAACTCGCCCCTGATTTCAGCGGTCGGATGACGTTGGTGAGAAGTTCAGAGTTGAAGCTCACTACTGAATCCAGACCTTTGCCCATTAGCTTCTCCTCTGCAAAGTGGGTGTAACAATGCATTGTTGGGGCTTATGGGAGGATAAATATATTGGATTATGTGGCACAGGGTAGTACAGGGATATGGCTACAAGTGTAATTGGAGGAAAGAGATTTTTTTTTTACTTTGGGTACTTTTGGAAGTAAGATGTGAAAGCTGGTATGCTCTGGTGTTGATATCCCCTTGTTCTGGTTTCAGCTGAGTTAGAGTTACTTTTCTTCCCAGTAGCTGGCATAGTGCTGTGTTTTGGATTTAGTATGAGAAGAATGCTGATAACACGCTGACGTTTTAGTTGTTGCTAAGTAGTGCTTAGACTAGTCAAGGACTTTCTTTTTCAGCTTCCCATGCTCTGCCAGGTGCACAAGAAGTTGGGAGGGGGCACAGCCCAAGATAGTTGATCCAAATTGACCAAAGGGCTATTCCATACCATATGACATCATGCTCAGTATATAAACCGAGGGGAGTTAGCCGGGGGGCAGCGATCGCTGCTCGGGGACTGGCTGGGTGTCGGTCGGCGGGTGGTGAGCGGTTGCATCACTTGTTTTCTTTTCCCTGGGTTTTGTTTGTCTCTCTCGTTCTCCTTTTCATTACAATTATTATTATTATTATTATTATTATTATTATTACTACTATTACTATTATTATTATTTTATTTCAATTATTAAACTGTTCTTATCTCAACCCGTGGGTCTTCTTACTCTTGCCCTTCCGATTCTCTCCCCCATCCCACCGGGGAGGGGGAGGGTGAGCGAGCGGCTGTGTGGTGCTTAGTTGCTGACTGGGGCTAAACCATGACACCCCTCCCTGTAAATGGGGAGTAATTGTATTTAGGACACTGATTGAACACTGCTGTAAAACTGGTGTCAGCATTGCTGGAATGGGGGAGTGTATTTTAACAGCACAATTTTTACTGGAGCCAAGGATTCAAATTTAAAATTGGCCTTTTGAAGACCTGTAAAGCCACGGGATTATGTTGGTGCTTTCACTGGCACATCTGGCAGGCAGGAGTGTTGCTGCGGGGTAGAGGCGGGAGGCTGAGGCTGCGGGGCAGGATGGGGCAGGCATCAAAAAAGTGCTGTAAGACGATGATAAGGGAGGGGGCTTAGGAGGATTATTTTCTTCCAAATAATACCCTTTGTTGAATAATGTTGATGGATTTGGAGAAAGCTGTTCATTGTGACAGTGGCAGCCTATTGGAAGGGAATAACATAAACTGCTCTGCTTTTAAAATAATCAATCAGATATTTGGGTACTGGGCTTATACCTAATTATGTCTAGTATCTGTATGTTGGGGTTTGTATTGAATCTCTCATGAATGATATAACTTCAATAATATTAATCTAATAATCTTACAAGAATACCTAATTCCAAAAATTCATTGAAGAAGTTGCAGCTAGCCTGAGCATGCAAAAATGAATATCTATATTCTTCCAGGATCAAGGCATCATCTTCTTCTTTACAATTACAGTTTAAAGGTATATTGTATATGCTTAGATTAATAATACTCTGGCATAGAGCAGACCATATGGAAAATGAGATCTCTCAGTCAAGCCTTCAGTTCTTAAAGGCAGATGTTCCTATCTGGACATATTTAGCATACGGTCAGGATAATAAGAGATCTGAAATGCTTTGGGATAATTTAGGTAACTCTGAGTCTTTTTTTTTTTTAGAAAGTTCCTTGTTTTTAAACAGGCATACAGATTTATGTGACACTATTGCTAAATCATTCAAAACTGTTTTATGTATGTAAAAATATAGTAGCACACATTTTATATATAAAAATATATAGCACTTAGATCCTTATATATGATTTAGGGGAGATTTTTCAACACTGAAGAGTAAAAATAGAAATTAAAATAACAGTTGAACAACCTACGTCACCTTTAGGACTGAGAAAAAATGTTTCTGCATGATTATATCAAATTGATCTCTATGAAATCTAGCGAAGACTGTTCCAGATTTACACACACAGGGCAATTAAGTAAATGAGCATTGCATGACTGTAGAAACATAACAGGAAACGTCTGGAGAAATGCAAGGCATTAAAGAGAAGGTGAATAAATGCAGTTTGACCTAAGTAGTCATTTTTAGAAATTGGGTAAAGTAATTTCACCTTCAACCTCTGTAGCATCATCTCTCCCTTTCTTGTAAATGGAGAGACTAAATTAAAACTATTGAAGTGTATGTATACCTTTAGAGATTTCTTTAGAGATTGGTTAAATCCTCTTACTGTCAAGGGAGGGACAGTATTTTATTTCCTTCAGAACCTTTTGCAAATGATATTTACGGCCACTTCCCCTTGCCAAAAATAATTAAAATACAGCAAAAGTGAAATACCCTCTGTAGTACTCCTCTGCCTTTGGTTTTTTAAATGTGAGGGGTAAGGTTCACACTTGGCACTTCAACCTTTGCTCATTAAACAGGGATGCTCTGAGAAATCTTCATTTGCTAATTACAGGCACTAAGGGTCATTCATGGAGAGTCTTAAACCTTTAAAGGCTGAGAAAGCCAAGAGCAGCGTTAGATGCTTGCCAGTGTGTCCGTGTGTGTGTGTGTGCCTGCACGTGTGCAGCCGTGCATAGGGGATCCAGCGGGCTCCGGAGGCTGTCGGCTCCCTCAGCTGAGACATCTCTGCCATCCTGTTCTGTCCCACCTCTGTCATATTTGCAGCTAATGCAATTACCCCAGCCTGAAGTTGGGTGGGGAAGAGCAAAGGCAGGTAACTTGTATTTTTAAGGCGGACTAACCTCTTCTCAGTAGACCCTCCCAAGCAGAGGACACTTTCCCTGTAGACGAGTGTCACAGCAGGTGTAACAAATGCAATATGGATGATTTTATCTATATATTTATTATTTCTTTATCAGCACAAACTTGTTTTGTTGCATACCAAGACCTGCGAAACAATAAACATCAGCTTTTTTTAAATGACCCCCTTTTCCAGGTATCATATAGAGAACAAGGATGGGGAGCTGATTTACAGAGAGAGGTGGATTTTCTGTGTGAAATTATGAAAAATGTGCTCTCCCCCAAAAACCAACAAACCAGTCCCAGCAGCCACCAGTGTTTGCGTAGGGAAGCACCACAAGCGAGGAAAGTCTTTGAGGCACAGCTTCAAAGCTGTGAAGATCTAAGTAGGTTCCTTTTAAAAGTTTGCCAAAGGACCCCCATGCAGTAACCTGCAAGAAAAGTGGAATATTTAGATGAACTCAGCCATGTGTCTTTACCATTTCCAATAGGAGGTGAAGGAAGGCTTTGATTTCCAACAGAGGGATAATGCTGGTTTTGTCTGTGCAGACTCTACAGTGAGGGCTCATGAATTCTGGCTTAGTAAGGTACAGCTGGGTAATGCTTCCAGCAATTTTTCAGGCTTTATCCCATGATTTATTCTATCCTTAATTTCTTGAACAAACACACTGCTTTTAAGTACAACTTTCCAGGACCCTATATTAAGAGAGACAGAACTAGAATTTCTCTTCTGGCTGTATATTTTCTACAAATTACCTCTGCCAAAGACTAATTTTTTTTTTTTTTTTGCAGAGGAAGTAATACGTGGCAGTTGCTTTGGACAAGCTGGTTTTACTATGGCATTCTTAGCTGTTTCCAACCTGGCACATGTCAGAGTTGAATCTCTTTTTTCTGAACCTTACAGGGCACTGTGTCGCATTTTCAATCAGCCTGTGTCTTCTGTGTAGGTTTGCATGACCAGTTGGGTTGTATGCATTGCAATTGCTTATGCAGTCTAGCTGTAGTTACAGGCTTGCATAAATTTTACTCATGCAGAAAGGCAGGGTTGCGGGGACAGTTACGGCTTCTCTTTACGTTTATAGTCACAGTCATTTTCAGATGCATCTGACATCAGAGGGCAAGACGAGATATTCTGCACTCACATATCTGATGAGCTGAGTTCATGATAAATCAACAGCTGTTCTTCAGAAGGATGACAGATGTTGCACTTAGAAGGAGTGACACTTCATCATGTTTGTCCTACTACAAAAGTCCAAAAGAGTGACGAAAGCTGAAAAAAAAAAGAAAAAAGTCAGGTGGCATTCATCCATCTAGACTTTTTTATAATCCACATACTCTTATACTCTGAGTGTTGATATAGGATCATAGAATCATTTAGGTTGGAAAAGACCTTTAAGATCGAGTCCAACCATAAACCTAACACTGCCAAGTCCAGCACTAAACCATGTCCCTAAGTGCCATATCTACACATCTTTTAAATACCTCCGGGGATGGTGACTCAACCACTTCCCTGGGCAGCCTGTTCCAATGCCTGATAACCCTTTTGCTGAAGAAATACATATCTGAATGGGTACAGAGGTAGAGAAGACCTTTCAGTAGCTAGCAGATATGATAAAACAATCAGTAAAGCAAGGAAAAAAACCTACCCTTGCAAAGAGCTTTATTTCTGGACATCACATAGAGTATTAATTTTCTGTGTTTTCTAAAACTGAAACCTCGTGTTCATCTTTGCTGCACATTGTGTGACCTTGTTTGATACCATCTTGTGTGTTGAGATGAAAAATCCCAAGACTTTGATGAAACAACAAACATTGTATTTCTGATGAACTTCAGCATCAAATTTTTACATGCACATAGTAAAAAGCACTGTGAGAAATGGAAGTACATTTTTTCTATTTGACAGGTTTTAGGATAGCACCATGTTTCTTTAAAAATGCCACCTCTCAAATAGGGGTGATAACAGTAAGTGAGTATGAAACAAAGTGAGTTTTCTGGAATGAGGTAGAAATGTCTTGTGTAGAGGGAAGATGTTATGCACTGAGAGATGGAAGGCATTTTTCCTTTCACGGTAGGTTATTTCTTGCCATTTGTAGGCTGCAGTTGTTTTTCAAAAAAGCAATATGGAAATGCATAGCTGCATTCTGCTGTAAAGTACCTCCGAGCAAAGATTATTAAAAATGACAGGCACATTTCTGTGTATTTGATAATGTCAAGAGCAGAAGTAAAGTGCTGCACATTGGTGTTACAAGATATCAGAATAATTCTCTTTTCTGCAAAATCTGCAGTGCCTAATGGAAGAATGCAATTTTGGGCTTGCTTGCAAGGGTAATTACATTGTGACTCAATAAGGCACCTTAAACTTGCTAGACTTTAAGAGCGTCTTTCAATCCATCACTATTTAAGACAGCACTAGCAAAGGTGTGCATTTAAGTTTTTGCTTAAATGGTTTACTGAATTTAGGCTTCAGAAATTAACTGTTCTTCATCAAATAGTGTTCACTGCATCACACTTGTAATGGTAGACTGAGGTTGATGCCTTTACAGTTGGAAAGGCTTACTTAAAACACGTGATTTTTCTTGAATATGGCATGTCATTCTTTGGTGTTGCACAACTCAACTGGCTGAGCTTGACAGTAATGGTGGCATGTTTGGAAAGGGGAGAATCAAGAACCAGAAGAGAAGGTAACCCCAGGAGTGGGTTTGAGGTAGTGCTTCCTACTCTACTATGTCCTCCTTCTGCCCTAGTGATATGTCCTCAGCAATGAGGTAAACTTGGGACTTTCTGTTGTTTGCTAATCCAATTTTTCTGTCTTTGGAATCATTAGTGACTGGCATCTAGAGTGGACATGACATACCCAAGTCATCTGCTGGGGCTGGCTGTGAAATTGGACTGTGAAATGCTACTCTGAATCTTTCTTGTGCACACTTTGGTCATTGACACAGGACCCAATTTGTATAGATATCTCCTTGCCAGTCTTCCCAGGTTCCTTTCTTCTCTATTTCATTTCTTCTTTGGGACTGAGGCCATTCTCTACTCATAGCATGTGCTATCTGAGCCGATCTTGCAGGAGATCCGCATGATTCTTTGGATAGCGCCTTCAAGGTTTACTGGCAGGCTGAAGCTACATTTGAAAATTAGTTTGGGTTAGTATAGGGTACAGAGTTAAAATGCACCAACTGTTTTTAAATAACTCCATGCGTGGACATTATCTGTATGAATGATTTTGTAAATTAATGCAGACTGAGTGGCTGTATGACCTGTATGGGTAAATTCAATAAATAACTCTGTACATGTATGTGTGTGAGAGTGTGTGCATAAATAGAAATTTTCAGTTTACTCCTATGCATTTGCAGTAATTTGTAACCATATATAAAATTCTTTGAAGTTATCCTTGAATTATGAGTAGCATTTACTGGAGCATACATATTTATTTTTTATTACCTTTGGTTTTTTCCAGCTCTTCTTTATGCAACTATTTTTGGAAACGTCACCACCATTTTCCAGCAAATGTATGCCAACACCAACCGATACCATGAGATGCTGAACAATGTGAGGGATTTCCTAAAATTATATCAAGTCCCAAAAGGCCTTAGTGAAAGAGTCATGGATTATATTGTCTCAACCTGGTCCATGTCTAAAGGAATTGACACAGAGAAGGTATGAGTACATGAGGTAACAATTCAGGTAGCAAGAATTTGTGTCCATTGTGTACTTTCTTAGAAACAGGACTGTGTATATAACTTACTAACAAATTCTTAACTGCATGCTACTCCATTATTATGTTTGTGTTTAGATCAAAAACTGGATGTTTTTAAGAAGGACTGTTTTGCTGCTTTGGAAATATGCCTTTATTTTTCATTATGGAAAATGTTTTCTGCTTTCCAGTCTTACTTTGCCTAAATACTAAATAATTTTAATGTACTTAACTATTGAAATCAATGGGAAATTGGTCTTCAAATTAGTCTGAGAACATAATTTGGTGTCTAACCTACATCAGTATTATTCTGAAAAGTATTGGCATCTGGGAGTTGCAGTGAAATGAGTTTGATTGGCTTGGACCTTTTGCTGATGCCCAGGACATCGACATATCCATCAGCATAATTAGTATAGGATTTAATGGCAGTAGAGATTGATCTCCTTGAGCTAAAATCTCTCAGCTAGAACTTTAGGCCTTTGGTAGGGAGATACAGAAAATGTGGCACTGCTGGCAGCCATGCAGGGTAGAAGTCCTACAGGACTTTAGCCCTAAGAAAGGACTGGTCGTTTAGGTTTCTTCAAAAGCTGATTAAAGGAGAAGGTCGTCTTCGGAGAGTGATTCATTGTGTACCAGGACAGACCAAGTGAATTGTCCTCAGGGCCTCTCTTTCTCCATGATATATGCAGTGGGTCTGTCTAGCCTTGGTTATTTTAGAGAGCTGAAGTCAGATGGAAGGGTTTCCACCTGCAATATCTTGAATGTAGGCAATATATAACAGGTTTAGGTCTAGATTTTTGGTCAGTGGAGATCGGTGATGCTCCTGTGGCTTCTATGGACCTGATACGCATCAGCTGAAATTAGGCGTTCAAGCTCCAGTTTCCATGAAGATTTCCCCCCTAAGAACTTAAAAGGCAAGTGTCCGAGGGAGGCTAAGGAAGCGTCATGACAGAATAATATCTTAAAATGTCTAGTGCTTGCAGAGCTTTGAAGTTCTTGCTTCAGTTGAATCTATTGTGTAATATGGAATGATGATGCAGCTTGTTCAGATATGCCAAGATGAAGTTGCTACACTAAAAAATTTAGTCTTACGTCATGCTGATGCAACAGCAGTTATCTTATTAATCATCTGCTGTGAAATTCGGTTTACTATCTCAAATACAACTATTTTAAGTAACAAGGATTTTGATTTCTTTGATTCTTGTGCTTCAGTATGTTACATTCTTTAATATGTTAACTTCTTTTACACTAATACCCTAACTTCCCAATGCTGATTCATAGTGTTAAAAGTGAGCTTTTATATTGCAAACTACTGTAAATGCATTCAGTCCTATTGTGTAAACTCAAAACCATATGAAAATTCAACTTTCATTTGCATTTATCTCCTTGCAGTTAAGCCAGAATCCTGTATTATTCCACTACAGTTTCGTTAGATTTTAATGATGCTTTGCAGTTAATTAGGAGAACCTATGCTTTAATTACTGAAATTTTCTTCCATAGTTTCCGCATGTCCGGTTTTATAGATTATAAAAATGCAGTTAGAGCCATAATCTTCAACTCATGGTAAGCAGTGTTCTCTGGTCTGTCAGATAGTAGTGGCTGCTTAGCTAGATGATTAATATGGCTGTAAAATCTGTGACCTAGGTTTTTAACAATTTTCCCTTGGTAAAGACTTGCCTAAACTTAGGCCTGGATCCAAAACCTATTTAAAACAGTGGAAGGATTTCATGAACCTCTGCATCTGGACATCAGTAGTTGCATCTAATCGAACTTCCCAGAAAAGCCCATGTTACAGAAGAACAGAGGCAAGATAAACGTAAGAACTTGAGCACCGGTTTGAATATTTTGGTGTTTTGTATCCCTTACAGCCTGCAAGTCTGCAAAAGCAACAGCACCAGTGGCCTGTAGTGCCCACACTCAGCATCCCTGGGTCTGTACAAGTGTAAGGATCAGGCAGTTTGCTTTCAGCTGCAGGATCTTAGCCAAAGTCAGGATTTGTTTTAGCAAAAGGGTGGAAAGCTGTGTTGTAGCCAGGCAGCCTTCCTACCTTTATCTCCACTCAGGAAGGTGTTATAATGTGCTTCTCCAAAACAAATGAGAAAGTGTTGTAAATACCAGCTGAGAAATGGTAGAAACAGTGGTACAGTCCCAGACACTAGTTATGTAGAGTGGATTGTTTCTCTTGCATTAGTTCCTTCATTACCCCTTCAAGCCCTTGTCGTAAGACCCTTTGCATTTAAATTGAATCCATCTGTACTAACCCTAGAGCAGCAAGTGGATGGGAGCGCACTGTAGGGACCTCCAAGGTACACAGAGTCAAGTCAGATTTATTACCGTAGACACAGTGGGGCTAATGGGACTGCACTGCACCTCCAGCTGACCTGCTAAATCCAGGTAGTGCTCCAACATATGTTGGAATAGGGGATTACTGCCCCAGGTCTTGAATTGCTTCTCTGCACTGCTTTGTCAGACAGCCTGGACGTGACCTTAGGGGTTTCTTCCAGTCTAGTTTTCAAAGCTCCAATAATGAGATTCTGACCAGTCTGTTGTCTGGTTATCTTTGCATCACATGATTTCCCATTCTCCTTAATTTTTATGAACTTTCCAATAAGCTTCTTACTATCTTGCAAAACACGTGTGCTCATGACACATGATAATTAGTGAGGAATTTCTCAACTTTTCAGTTTCCGTCAGACAGCTCAGACAGTTTCCATCATCCAAGGATGTTTTCAATCTAACATACAATATTACATCCTAAAACGTTCCAAATATATCTGCATTGTCACACTGGAATGTGTTTTGCAACCTCATTTGCCACAAATTTATAATACATTTCATTCAGTCACTCAGCATGTTGAAATGGCTTTGTTTTGAAATCCAAATTCAAAGAACAAGAAGGTTAATGTACTAACAAAGAATGAAATTTCTTATATGAGTGTTACAGTAGGTTCCTATGGTGATGAACAATCCTAGCAATTTGATGGAGTAAAAATGAACACATGTGCATATGTTTCTTTGATAACTAAAGATTTTAAATTCATATGCTTGAAATAAAAATATAAGTTAATAACTTGATTGGAATTACTACCACTACACATATTACTACCACTTAATACGTGTAGATTTGTTGCATCAGAGCTCAAATATCTGTTCTTGAATGACATGTTCAGTGTGTAGTCCCAAAACTGGTGAGGATGAAACAGGAACTGAAGGCAAAGTGGAAATTAGCATGGAGGAAGTTTAATGAAGAGATCTTCATTAAGTCCTTGCTGCTTGTGAGAGCAATCTGTCCCGAACAGAACTTTGTTTTAAAGCCCCAGTCTGTTGTCCTTGAATGTGGGAGAGGACTTGTTCTCCCACACTGAAGTGACGGTGCCTTAAGCACACAATTTTGGCTTCCCTGTTCTCCTTGGGAATAGCTCATCTTCAAATCCTGTCTTCAAACCACAGCGCTTCAGCCTGTCTCTGAGTGTTCACAAATAAGGAATTAACAATGACAGTAAAAGCATTAGCGTATTTATTATTATTACTTAAGGGGAAACAAGTGGCCTCTGATCCATAATCTTAAATCACTTAAAGATGAGAGCCCTCCTCTGACAGCTGGGATGATATATGTAATACATGCACATGGACTCTTATCTCCTGGTGTAACAGTGGCTCAAACAAGATGGATTTTTTTTTTTGTGTTTAATGCTACAGGTTTCGGGGTTATTCATCTAATAATGAGCAGAGCTCAAAACATGACAAAACTAAGAAGCCTTTATGTACTAAACAGTATCTCTCATCCAGCAGAACCTGTTTTTTTGAGAGAGGCAGTACATTCTCTGTATATGACCGTTTTTAAGCAGCTGAAAAAAATCTTTACAGTAATAATTTGATATATGAAACACACACTGAATTCAAATCTCTTAGTTTTTATTGAAATCTCTAGGCAGCAAATGAAAAATTTATAGATATTAGCTCTTCTATAAGAAATAGGTCATTATACATGAAAGCAGAACAACGATTAACTAACATGCAGATGTCTCAAGGTCTCATCTAATGATAACATTCTGAAATGTCAGTAAACCCCAAAGATTTTCTCTTCTTGACCTCTATGCTGTTGTATGGCTTAGGATTTGCTCAGAAAGCAATTAAATAAATGTCTATCGTGTTTTAACAGTCAATTCCTTCAGAAAAGCCATAGGTTGAAAGAGAAAAAAGCTGTCTATTTAGTCTCAACCTAAGCATCCATGGTGATTCGAATAATGAGAGCCAATTCCACATTGCAATGACTGAAATGGAAATCATGGGAAAATAACACAGTGTTAAAACTATTCACTGCTGGCCCACTAAGCTTTCATACAGGAGAGATGGGTTTATGGTAAATAGACACAGGTTGTAGCTTTATTAAACATTAATCTACAGAAGGTCAGTGCAGTTTAGTCGTGTTTGCTGTTAATAAGATCTTCAAGAGCTGTAGTAATAATTAGTGATACCCTGAGACGAATAGGGGAATCAGGCTGCCATTCCTGTGGTGTCCCATCACACAGAGGTGTCTGTAAGTGCTGGCTGGATTTCCTCGTGGATGACCGGGGTAGAAGGCTTCCAAGCTTCGTGGCCAAAGAGAACTTCTACAAAATTAGGTGTGACAGCTACATACAATTCCCTGCTGAAGAGGGAAGGTAAAAATCGTTTGGACAAGTATTTTTGTTTCGTTGTAGAGGCGGGGTTGTTGGTCGTTCCTTGCAGATCGGGACGAGGTGAACAAGAAGTCTTCCCTCACCTCACAGAGCTGAGCTAGGACCAGGTACAGTTGCAATCCACGGTTCTTTGGAGAGTGGGATGCAGGAGAGACGGTCAGGGTCTCACTGTCCTTCACACGGGTCCAAGAGCGGGGCCTGTGCACCAGTGGGGCTTTCTGTTTCACCTTTATGGATGGTATGGATTATTTACCTCCTGTATGCATTGCGCAGAGCCAGGAAAGATTATCCACAATTATCTCTGCCTCTTGGATGTGTTCGTCTTGGGATTGATACAGATTAAACTATGAACCTGTCATGCTTGAGGACATGCCAGGGCTATACACCATGGCTATGGAGCAGCTCATGAGCTTATTTTCTGGGGGAAGAAGTACCCGAGTGGATGGGTCGGGCATTTTCCTGCCGCCAAGGGGATGGAGCTGACAGAGGGACTGTCAGTTCCAGAGACCACATCTAGGGGAAGGTCTTCTCCAGATCTGTTTTCTTAATGCTTTCACCCTTGAATGTCTTTACATAATGCTACATGTTAGAAAATAAAGCCATGTCCAGAAGAAGCACAAAATAAAAGAATTCATTGATCAACTCCATTCTTCCAAGGGTGGCCTTTGTGCCAGAAGTTGTCATGTATGCCATATTCTTTCTGATGTCTATTTTTCTTTCTTTTATCTAAAAAGTTTATTTTAATGATAGAATTCCCTGTAGTCTGCTATCCTTTGCCCCATTAGAAGGTCATTTGATGATTGTGCTTGGGATAGATATTATACCAAAACTGAAAACAGTCAAACCTTTAACTGTTCTGAGACTTCTACAACCCTTAGGCAACCTGAGATCTGCTACTTTGGATCACTGGTGAATTTTACCGGTGTGCCACAGTGCGTTAGACAAACCAGCAGACCCTGTGCTGGTGAACCACTTGATTCCTTAAAACACACGGTGATGACTCTCATCTTCCCCTGTTTTTCAGTCCTTTAGCCAGATTCTATCTGTGTTGACAATGCTGAATTAATGTAATTGAGAGCCAGTTTCTAGGGACTTTTTAATGCCTCTAACACTTGTTACTCAGTAAAATGTGGTTGATTTTGTTACTATACCACTGAATCTAACCATTTTCAGATGTTTCAGATCATGTATTGTTAACAAGAAAACAAGGCAAACTCAACTTATTAGACTTGATTTTCAGATCTCTGTTTCTGAGCATTTAAATCCAAGTGACCTTGGATTTTAGTGCAATTAAAACAGAGCACACCATTGCTGCTGAAATTCAATTCTTAGTGCCAAGATACTCAGTGATGTATTAAAGATTACCCTAATGCATGCTGGGTTAATAACTGCTCAGTTCCATACATCACCTTTGAGTTACTTACAAAATTACCTGATTATTACAGGAAAATGCTCTGTGATTTGCCAATCAGCTGTTTCCTTACCTTTGTCTCTTTGGCCTCCATCCAGTGCCGAATGTAACACTTTTAGCCAGGTCTGCAAAAGAATTCAACACTCAAATGAGCCAAATCCTTCTAAAAATATGAATAATTTGGTCAGGTGCCTAGAGGGTCTTGTGGTTTTTTGGAAAGAACTGGCCCTGATTATGACTGCTGAATAAGTCTGAAAACCCAGAGTGGCCTTTCTCCACAAAATAAAAAGAGCTATCTGTGGCCTATAACTGGTTAGAAGTTGGAGGATTTTTATTTTATTTATTCTCAAAGCTGACATTTTTTAGTATCTCCAATATTTGTTACAGTTACTCATTTAGGAAACGGTCCTTGTTATTCCACCGCTAAGACTGTCTAAGCTCTTCACTTGACTATCAGTCAATGTGTCCCCTAGCTACAGCCCTGAGAAAGTGAGAATCCTGTGTGCTGAAAGAGAATTGCAAATAGATAGCGTTCGTGATTCGCTGGCCTTTGCCCTTTTTGTTAACAAGTCTTAACAGATTCTGTAATATTTGCTAAGCCATCCTGTAGTGTTTTCCAGCTGGGGAAGATTTTTTTAAAAATACTTAAACCCGTCCTAAAAGTTATTGTTTGGAGACACTCTTAATCTGCACAGTTTTTGTTTCGATTCATTTGCTTTTCTTTGAGTTCTTTATAATCTCTGCTCCCCATAGAGTTCTTTGAGCAGTTCAAGGGGCTTATCTTAAACTGCCTGAGCATCCCGAGGAAATGGATGGGAGGGCAAAAAAATCAGGTGGAACCTCCTTGGGAATTTTATTCCCCCCCTTACAGATCTCAAGCTGAAAAGATAGTGAGGTGTTTTGTGCCAATTCCCTGTGAGTCTTCCAGAGCTGGTTACTGCCTTTCCCAATCTCTAGCAGCAACCACAAGCTTTTCACTCGCAAACAGCGTTTTACGTATGCCATAGGGTGCTCTAGAGATGGCAGCAGTGTGTTGAACCTCTGCACTGGGTGTCGTTGTGTTGGGGTTTGTATCAGCTGGGTGCCCAGTGATGACGGCAGAGCTCAGCAATTGTATTACACTGACTTGGAGGAGGTTTAATTTTCTGTGCAGAGAAGGGAAGTGATAAATGTTATTCTATGCTTTACTTTCTCCTCTCTCAGCTTTGTAGTGGTTCAGGTCTTTGTGGATACATGTGTACTGTTCACGTGTGGCGTGGAGCCTTGCTCCTTTTCTGGTAGAAACACAGCTTAATACAGCCAGCAAAGATTTTCCTCTGGGTAGAATTCGACGTTCTCCTCTGATTTTGCATTGAAACGTAGCAGGTTCTGTTCTTTCATGCTGCTTGGATGCATATGGGAAAGCTGACTGTGAAGTCTGTGGCTACAGATTTATTACAGAGCAACTTCTGTAGCAGCACAAGCATCTGGTCCCTGCAGACTGCCTGCTCCAAGTTGTGTGCTCCAAAACCATCAGTTAGCGAAGCATTGCAGTCAGCAACCTTAATATCCTGCCGTGCTTATAAACTACAGGTTTCACTGAGAAAGGTCTTGAAATCTCTAAGGAAATTTCCTCTTCAGAAATTTGTCGTGGTGGTTTTTGATACACTGCTGAAAGAATACACAGGCTAGAACAAATGTTCCAGCTGAACTTTGGTTCTACTAACATGAAGTGTGGGGCGCACTTCCGTAACAGTGAAACAGTAGATTAAGCATTATGGGATATCCTCTCCCTTAAATTGAATTTCTCTTTTACACCCATGTGTGTGCATTTGTACATCATATGGACTCACGTACAGCCATGTTGCTATTCGTTGGTATCTTTTTAGTTGCATGCTGCCTTAAAAATGCTGAGATCTCAGTAGGAGCATTTCGCAATAAGAATGTCAAAGTCTTGTATTATCAATAAGGGATCATTTTCAGAATAATATTTATCTGAATTTGAAGTGCTCATTTTCTGCTCTTAGGATCTTTGGACTATTTATCATTAGCTTCCAAATGCTTCTGTGTGATCCTATATCACATTATGTGTCTTCTTTGGAAGCAGGATAATTACTACATACTGTAATCTGTGTCACCAGCAACCCCTTTCTACAGTACAACTAATAGAGAAGCTGGTGGCATCTGTGAGACTCCTGAATTCATGACGTGGGTATTTGTAAACACAAAAAGAAGTGCTGCAAAGTCAGGTTGGAGCTCATGAAGTCCTGTGCTTGGAGCATACAGTAAACATAGCTGAATATTGAGATTGTCTATCTTTCCTCTTTTTTCCCCCATGCGTATATCTACATTTATCAGTCAAAGCTCCTTTGCCAAATCTTTTAATATTAAGTATTTCTTTTAGTTGTCATCTTTTTCATTCTCTGTTCTCAGTACTTGCAGCATAGCAGACAAGAAAACTGAAATAAAGAATATTTGTTCCTAGCTAACTCTTGGATCATTTCTCATTTACTGCTGTACTAGTTGATAAGTGATATCTCCATATATCTCCATACAGTAATATGTCATTAGCAGAATCACTTTATCATGACATCAGAAAATTCCTGAATTATGCTTTCTAAGACTGGCTTTTTCTGTGCAATGGAATTTTTCCTGTCTCTTCGTATTACAGTGTGTGATGATAGATATGTTTGTTGTGTCTACAAAAAGAGTAATGCTTTGAGTGCTCACTTTTAATACTCTGTATTTAGCTCTGTACTTGTGAGGAAACAATATGCTGCTTTGCATCCAAGTGGCTTTTATTCTTGAGGGACATAATTAATTTATACTCTAAAAAACAAAGGGTCCCGGAACATCTCCGAATCTTATGGTAACAACCTCTGCAATAGTTTAACCAATTTTTCCTGCAGTTTGGAAGCTTAAAAGATAAAATTTGCAAATCGGTCATGTATGAATATGCACATTTTTCTCAAGAGCAGTGTTTGAGAATTCATAGCTCATGGCCTTGTTAAGTCAAAAGCACTTACATTACTGAAAGTATTAAAGGGACATAAAAAACTTCTAACATGATTTAGGCCCAAGAGTAGATAAAAATGTTAAAATTCATCAATCATGATACAAAAGAAAGCAGAATTTTTCATTAAATTACTATTGAGGACAAGAAAGATGGCATGTTTCTATTTTATTATAAAGACGAGCTTTCTGTTTGATCCAGAAGTAGGGCTGAGGTGAAACAATCACGCTCAAAAGTAATTTTTGTTTTTTACTGGAAAAACTAAGGTGTACCCATATTTCTAATGGCATATGGAATGACTCAGGTAAGTATAAGTTTGCAAAATTGACATTTGCCCCTAATAAAATTATGGAAATGTAATACGGGATGTGGTCAACAGTGACTCAGACAAGACATTATTAGTAATGCGAATAATGGTTTTTGGAGAATATGTCTTGTCGAATGTGTTTATTATTAATTTTTATGATAAAACAGACTTATGCAGGGTATTTTAAAGTGTTCTGTACAACATTTTGTTACAGAAAAATAGCATTAAGCCAAACTGACTTATTCTGTGTTAAATCAAGTAAAAACTAATTATCTGGTAGATCTGGGAAGGTGGTTGTAAGTGAGAAACCCTCATGCTGTGGGGAAGTTTCCAAAGAGATACTGTGCTTGATAGTGTTAGGCACAAGAAGCATCATCTCTCTTGTTTATTCAAGATGAGATCGAGAGATGACCTGGTCATATTCTATAAACACCTACATGTGGAAGAGGTTTCCAATGATTGCAGGTCTTTTATCTGAGCAACGTGATGAGATCTGCTGGCTGTTGGCTGAAAATTTTTAAAAAATCAGTTCAGAAACAGCACATATTTTAAAAGAGAGAATAGCTGTCCATTGGAACGACTACCCCATATCATTTGAAAACATTGAATCAAGGCCTTCTAGGCTATAATTTTACCAGGTATTCTGGGACTGATATGAAAATTATGAGTGCAAGAGGTTAGTGCAGATGGTTGCAGTAGCCCCTTCTAGCCTCAGACTGTCATAGTGCAGAGGATAGGAGAATAACTTCTACTTCACCTTTTTGCATTTATTATATCTTTGACCGCAAAGGAACTTTGATATATTGAAATAAGAAAGGGACTAAATGTTGTTATTATTAAACTAGAAACTGTTTACTATTTTCCCATTTGATGCTTTAGGACTTTTAGTAATAATTTATAATAATATGTTTTATACCTCTTCTGCATTAAACAGAAATGAAAATCGTGGCTTTACTTCAATATTAACATGACCATTTGCCTCAAAGCTTAGTCAGGGTTACCAGACTCTCTGTTTGCTAATATTCAATGGTAGTCAACACATTGCCCCAATGTCCCTGTCTCTCACGCTGTCTGCAGAGCAAGCTGCCAGATTAATTCCATACAATGAGAAATTAATCAGTACTATTGATCTGCAGTCTTCTTTATACGAGACTTCCAGAGTGCTCTTAATCTCATGCTCTTTTCTATTATTTATCCTAGGAAAACTTTAAAAGGTTTTATATGTTTCTCAGTGCAATTAGCTACCATGCATTTTAGGGTTATAAGGACATTAGTGTGTTTAGGAGGATGTGCAAATATTAAACACACAGTTTACAAACGTAACAAGACCCACAGGTTTTCACTTTCCTTCTTCAGGTGTATTTGTGCTACTATTTTAATAGGGAAAGCTATTTCAGGTAAGAAATTAATTGAAGGTCTTATTTAATTGATCCGCTATGAAGACATCTTCATGTTCACAGGACAGTTTTTCACTCACCTTTACTTTACATTTCGTAAGGTTCCATAATACTTTCTTTTTGCTCTAATCTCAGGCTCTTTGGATTTTCTAGTCTGTAAGCCCTCCAGGGCAGGTTAATTATTATATGTCTTTATGGCACTGAAACTAAACCCTAGGGGTGTTTGGATACGCGTCGGTAAGTGATCATCGACATCAAGACTTTTGAAGACTAGGTTTTCTGGATGTGAGCAAAATGTGGTGTTTTCTATTGTGAATGGTCCGTCTTTGCATGTCTTCACGTTCCTTCAGCTCTGAGCATCCGTTCTGTGCTCCTGCAGGGACTGAGCGTAGCAGCGGGCGGATAGTCTGGGCACCAAGTCTGGAGGGATATCCACAACAGGACATAGTAGTGCCACCTGCAATTCTGGAAAACAAGTGTGGAAACTGTTAGGAATGAGAACAGTGTAACATAATAGTCCCTTCTTCCACACCACTCATTCAGCTGCAGTGAAAACAGTAGATGGGTAGAAAAAGACTACCCCAATTCAAGATAAAACTCCCACCAGAAGCTTTATGAAATAACTGGATGGATGGCTCTCAAGATCCACCCATTCAATTATTTCACAAAGCGCGTGGTGGCCCGGTGTCATATTCCCAGCTGATTATTTTTCATCTTTCTTTTATTCAGGTTCTCTCAATTTGCCCAAAGGACATGAGAGCAGATATTTGCGTGCACCTAAACCGGAAAGTTTTTAACGAGCACCCTGCCTTCCGGCTGGCTAGCGACGGCTGCCTGCGAGCCCTGGCTGTGGAGTTTCAGACGATCCATTGCGCCCCGGGGGACCTCATCTATCATGCTGGGGAAAGCGTTGATGCTCTTTGCTTTGTGGTCTCAGGATCCCTAGAAGTCATCCAGGACGACGAGGTGGTGGCTATTTTAGGTACTGTGATCTCTATTGAAATGCTAGTGGTTTAAATGTATTTGCCTTCTGCTTAGCTTCAGATGTTAACTAGTCTTGCCTCACATCAGCTGGGACTGCAGGAGGCTAGTGGTTGTCATAAGATGGAGATGCCGTGCCTCCAGAGATACTACTCTAGAAGCACACCCTTCATCTTTTATACCATCGGGAATGCTCTTTCTGCCCAGTATGGCTCACTGGTCACAGTTACGGTGTCTCTGTGCAGAAGAGAATGGCATCTGTGTACTTGACATCTTTTAAATAGCCTGGCAGAGGAAATGTGCACTGTTTTATATTAGTCTCTCAGGAGGATTTCCACATTAACCTTCACACTGGGATTTTCATTTGTCTGTATTCTAGCCCAGAATAACACCTGCAAACAGTGTCTACAAGGAAGCAAAATTGTTTCTTGTAGTGAACTGTCTTTACAGAAAACAAACAGTCTGATCTGACTATGCAAGGAGATAGGGATGCACCATCTATCCAGCCACAGTTGTGAGAAGTCTGAGTAATGGGGGAGCTCCAGGTTGATCACCACATCACCCTGCAGTGGTGTCTGGTTTACCAGCAGTGGGTGGGAAAGAGCCTAATGCAGACTCCTCACTAGCTTGTATGGGATTGGGAAAGGTGTAGCAGATGGTGGGACTGAGTGGTCAGCACTAGTGTTGAGGCAGGAATCATCTTCAGAGACAGAATGATGTAGAGGAAGAACTGGTGGCTCTGCGTCCAGAGTCTGTCTTGCCTGTTTAAAATGGACCCATTTATTGTAGAACTCATCTCCTGTTGAATATTAGCTATTTGCCTTCTCTTAAACTGGAGCTGTGGCTCCCTGAGGGCAAATCCAGTGGGTGGGCTTGTCCTAGGGGACCTCTCACACCCCACTGAAGCTCTGTACTGCTTCTTCGCCGTAAGGGTGGCTCCAGAGGGCTCCACGGGTCCCTCTTGTATCTCATGGGGATGATTGCTGGGCGATGAGGGTTACACTTGGGAGTTGCCCCGGCATGTGGCAAGAGGGCAGACATGGGGAGTCAATACTGGTCATGAATCAAGGCTTCACCTCCTTCCCAGCTGGCAGCAAGGGAGAGGAGAGCAGAAATGAGGACAAGCATGTAGCCAAAGAAGACTCCTGACGTGTTGCCATACGAGCCCGTGTACGTGTGTCCTGCACTGGGGTGGGATTGGGCAGTGTGCAGGTGTGCGGATGGAAGCGCGTGGGGATGGCTCCCCGAGGGCATAGCCCGGGTCCTCCCAGCTGGAGAGTATGAACTCAGGAAAATGAACATCCGTGCTCTTTCAAAATACCTGCTGCGGCTTTCTGTATTCTAGTATATACTAAGGTTTTTAAAAAGAGAGATTTAATATAAGAATGAATCTGTTTCCATATTCACATGTGAAGTCATTATGGTAAAAATTCCTAAATCTGCAATTTCCATAGTAAAATACTCCTTGTATTTCAGCTCACTGGACAATTTCATTTTTATCATTAATCTCAGTGACGATATCTTATATTTACTTACAGCTATTTGAAAACCAAAAGCTTTAAGAGTAAGTAGCAGCATTTAAACAATCGGTTTTCTGGGTATTACAATCAAAACAAACAATAAATATGTAATTTACTGAACTAGAAGCCATCACTAAATGGATTACATGCAAAACTTTATTGCATTTACTAAAGAATATTGTGTGTTTGGAATGACAGTAAGAACTTTTTGTTTCTGCCTTGTAGATATGGTAAATCTAGTGTCTATGTTATTCTCCGTTTGGCTGGAGAGACCTTTAACCATATCTAGTTAACGTGAATTACCTTTAATTACCAAAGTGCCTTCGGTTCTGCTATGGCTGCTGACAGGCGATCCCATGACTCAGAGCTGTGTTCATTGTGTACTACAGGGGTTGGCAGAATGTGTAAATGTAACTCAAGGCAAGATGAACTGCTTCCTGTAGTCATAGAGCACACTGAAGAGTTTTTTTCATGCTCTGACAGATTATTTAAACAGAATAGTGAACTGAGTAATTATGAGATGTCGAATCCTAAAAATTCACTTGTGGAAGGAAAATCTCTCCCAGATGTAGTTGCAAAGACATTTATAGTGGCAGCTGTGGCACCTGAAATAGCGACTGCAGATCAGACGGTGAAGAACGTAATTTTTATCGATCTGTTCTGCCTTGAGAAGTTCAAGCACAAGGAAGGTGAATCTGCCTAAGGGGGAGACCAGGTTTAAAAACCTCTGCCTAACATGAAAACCTCTGTAGCCTGCTTTGAATACTCCAAGCATCTTCCGTCAGACTGGGTTTCCTAGGGGAAGTCAACTTACGGGGTTGTACTACCAGTCTGTCCATCTTCTCCATCCCCCAGCAATAACCTAGAGTGGAAATGAGATAAGTATCCTTTGGAAACTTGTCCCATTAATTTCCCCTATGGGAGCAGGAGTGTGGCAGGACATGCTGTCTACCAGCCTCTGCTCCTTGCAGAGCCATCCATTTCCTAAGTTTGCTTTGGAACTGGTACTTTGCAGTTACTGTTTTAATAGTGTAGTGTCATTTAATATGGCAATGTTATTTGCCTTGCTTAAAGACAGAGAGAGAGAAGGTGTGTCCTTCTTTTTTCTTTTACCATGCTCACCTGCAGATGGAAGTTTTGGTGTATTCTTAAAAGTGGAATATCCTACAAAAGTGAGTTGGGTAGGGACACCAAAACGGGTATAGAACATGCATCTTCCATCTCTTACATTTGTACTTCTGTCTGAAGTGCAGAGCTTCATCCTCCCTTGGGTCCCAGCATGAATCACTCTGTGATGTTGCCGCTTTTCCCCCTTCTCCATCTTCCCTTATCACATTCCTGTCCCTCGCAGCCATGGTGAGTTGGCACATCCAGCTTCCCTGCCTGCTGAAACGGTGTCCTCAGGAGGCTTGGCATCCCGTCCACGTGCTTTCTGCAGGCTCCGCTGTGGAGACAACCATCCTTTTGTTCAGCAGCATTTCTCCTGGCTTAACGGCCCCAGCTTTGGCATTTCTTGTGCTCGAAAGCAGGTGAAACCCAGTGGTTGACAGGGCAACTTGCAGCACTGTGACATTTTGTTCTCCCCCGGTTTGGTTTTGTTCTCATTTGTGTGTAATTAAATGCCCAGCTGCTGCAGTAATCAGCATTACAGAAATCAGTACAGTAAGAGAATGAATCCAATTGTAGGTCCGCAGTTTATAGGACTCATTAATGAAGATACCCAGGTGCCCCATTACATTGCCCTCATTAGTTATCTCCATTTCTTGGGGACAGTCTCCCACCTTTTGCAGGTACTGACTGCTGCTGTAGCAGAGAGCGCACCACGTGCAGAGCTGGTGTGATGGGGTGCTGCTGCGCTGGAGAAAACAAGATCCAGTCATTTTAACATAACTCATCTGCAGCTGCTGGGATAATGGAGAAGGGCAAACAGTCTTGTGTCTGATTATGAAAACTTTCCTAGCAAGCGAGGTGACCCTGAGAAGGCACATCAGTAATTTTCCACCATCTCAAGCAGGAGTAAACAATTTAACTGCCACTGCTCTGGGGAGGTGTTATCAGCGGAGAAGTCTCAGGAAGGACCAGGGGTTTGAAGTCCCCCAGGCTAATGAAACAAGGCATCGCTAGCAGAGGGCACCTAACAATTCACTCTGCCTCAATTAATCTGAATTTGCTCCTGGCTAGGAGTTTCATGTAAGTGGTGATGCCCACCAAGTGTCTCTGGAAGCTGCTTTCCAGCTCCTGCTATTTGCACAGCTGACTGCGTAAGTTGTACAGTAACTTAAACCAGGCAGATTGATGAACAAGGTTTAAAGAAGTCATTTTGCCAGCAGAGAAATAATGACCCACCACGTTCAAATGTTGATTGTAGGAATTGATCAAAAATATTGCTCAAACTGCATAGTGATAAAAGTATATTGAGCAGTGAAATCCTAGTGGGGGCTGCTGCTGAATGAATTCAATTTTGATAGTCAAGCCAGGATGAATATAGATTTAATAGCTCATGTTTCAGCCGCACTTAGGGTCCTGATCCCATATCTGTTCAATTAAGTTGTTATTTGCCTTTACGTGTTGCATGTTAATTCTCAGCATGTTGTGCGTATAGTCCCAGCGCAACCTGTTGTTTATTGGATTTATCGTTTTTAGGCAAGCCAGAGTTTCACTTATTAAAGGTCTGCTTCATGAATTCTTTCCAAATGTTTGGTCTGGGAAGGGGATATTACGCAGTATCAGAGGAGTTAAGGAAAGCAGGAGCGCAAGTGGCACGTCTTCTTGAATTTGGTATGACAGCTGAAAACAGGGATGAATGTTTTTCTACTTTTAATCTTACATGTGTTTGGAGGTAAAAAGATTAAGTCTCCTACCAAATCACACAGAGGAAGGTTCTTTAGAGGCTGAGCAAGTAGCAGTTCCAATTTAGGTGAGCAGGAGACCCAGGAGCTCCGTAGCTCTCATCTGTGGGCATTAGTAATTTGGTATTTGGGATCCATGCATCAACACTTTGAATTTCCTTGGTGTTATAGAGCTGGGCATGTGCTTTGCGCAGGACAAGACCGACTGTGTGATGCACTGTATGACATGAAAAACTGTCAGTCCAATTCTGTCTCATAGTATTAGTAGCTAATTCTGTGATTTTAAGTAGTTTAGTTGCAGCTTGGGTTTCTTCTCAAGTGGAATGAAGGTGGCGGAATTTGCCCCTATGTCAAATCAGCTCTTGATATTTTATACTGAACTTTTTTTTGTTCTTCGTGTGAAGTAAACCAAGGCAGACTAATTGTGAGAGTTTCCCCAGGTTAGCAACGTTCACCTGGTAGCAATTTACGGAACAGCCTGTGTCCTATGTCATCTATGGGAAAAGTCCCTTTTGTTCCAATGAGTTAAAGCTCTAAATTAACTAAGAAGAAAATGATTCATAAAGGAAAGACTTGGGTTTTTTTTCAGCTAGCAGGACTGCAATAATTAATGTGATGCAGGTTGTTTTTTAAGTGCTGAATCTCAAAGTATTTTGCAAAATACTTGAAGGATTACTGGTCTGAGAACCAATGTGACGTGCTGCTCTGCACTGTGCAGTTCTTCTTGGAATGAATCATACCGTGCAGGTCTGCGTTGGCATACATAGTACCATGTAAGATTTGGTCCTACTGATGCTTGTTCAAAAGTGTTATTAGTTCTTACTGGCAGAGTTGAAGGGAATATTCAATTTTTCACATTATTTTGTAAATTTAAAATATTTTCGTCTCTATCTGTATGATAGAAGCATCAATCTCAATTTAGTGCCAGCTGGTGTGTTATAGATGTCATCTGCAGCCTCCAATGTCAGAAAGATTCCTTTCACTGAATTGAAATGTTTTTGAATTAGATCTGCATGTTTCACTGCCAAACCCAGGAGCTTAAAAGTCTTGGCAGCGCAAGAAAAGGAAAATTATTTAAAAATCATGTGATATATTTCTTTTAAATCAGACTAACAGTCGGAGGCAATCTGATTTGCCTTATGAGTTTTGAAGATGGTGGGAATGGTTGTGCTTTCAAGTTTATTTCCCCGGTCAGGAAGGATAGAAACTTATTTCTGTATAAAATCCAGATGCAGATATCCTGTCTCCAGGAGCTGGGGCTTCTAGAAAAATATGAAGTACTAGGAGACTTGCACTAAAAGTGAGAGAGATGGGGACCCTAAACCCTTCACTAACAGGAGAATATCTATATAGACTCTTCTTGCAGCAGTCCTGAATGCTGGAAGAAAGGTAAATTTCTTTTGTGTTTTTAGGTGCAGATGGGGAAGGTTGCACTGTGTTAAATAATGCAAAGTACCTTTCCCAGCATGGACTTGGACCTTTGGCACAGTCTCTTGTTATTGTTTCTTTGCTGGCTATTTTGACAATCTTTCAAATGGTAGAAATGCTGGTTTTTGTCATCATTCTGCCCTTTCACATGTTAATGTGCAGTCCCGCAGAGCTGGATTTCTGACTGGTCAGTGCTCAGCTCTGATCTGGTTTTTGAGGGAGTGCTGGCCCTTCTGGATGCCGTAGCAAAGGCTGAGATTTTGGCTAAAACATTCACAGAGGCAAGGAGCCCTCTCCCACAGTCCAGTAGTCATCTCTGTACGTCATAGGCTGTGCTTACAGGAAGCAATGATGTTCCAGCTGGCAGGAGACAGCTGATGAATTTGCACCACCACATCACCCCCATCTTCTCCAGATCCCCTCTTCAGACATAAACAGCTGTATTATCTAAGCCCAGATGTCCAGCCAGCCCAGTAGCCTGTCTCCAAAAATGGCCAAGAGCAGATGTGCAGGAGAAAGTAGGAAGATGAAGTAAGCAAACAGTGATACTTCCCCAGAATATTCTCCAACCCTCCATCAAACTGTGTTTTAAGGTCTTCCTCACCCAGAGGGAAATCTTTTGTGTTTAGTACCCACAGATGGATTTTATTGCATGAATCCATCCCGTCAGTTTGTAAACCTATGCTACCATCCCCGATGTCCCGTGGCAAGGAGCTGCAGAGCTGGTTCAGGAGCTGATTCCCTCCTTGCTCATTGGGTTTCTACTCAGTTCGAGATCCATCTGTCCTGCAGCTAGAGGTTTCACTGCAGATGTATAGACACAGGCAGATGTATCTGTATGAATATACATACCAGTATATGTAATTATGGCTGCAGGGACTTGATATTTGGTCGCTGACCTGCGCCTCTGTGCATGCTGCTGTCACTTCATGGCTATTGGTACCTGAGCTGGTTAGATGAACATTTTCTCTACATGATATGGTTTTTATTTTACTGATTCTGCAGCAAAATCAGCCTTTGCTTTTCATAAGCAACAGAAGATTTGAGCATGTCGTGGTGGAAAGCCTACATTATTCATCACGTCTGGCTTTTGCTAGTGTGACTGATGGGACTTTGGAGATGTTTTAAGATGGGGGGAAGGGTAGCTGGCCTATTAGCTAAGACTGCACAGAACAGAAAAACACCTTATCACCTTAAGAAGAAGTCTTAGTCCCTTCTATGTGTTTTTCCTCAGTGCTGTTTTCCAACAAGAATTTATTCTTTCACTGCCTGCCCAAACTTTCTGCCAAAGGTCCCATCAAGTTCTCATGTTTACTAGGATATTTCTTAGCTCAGTTTCTGTCCCCATCTGGAGAAGGATAATTTTTGCCTTTACATAGATATCACAGAATCATAGAATCAGAATAGTTTGGGCTGGAAGGGACCTTTAAAGGTCATC
>VYZW01031439.1:160063-170601 GCA_013401315.1 Balaeniceps rex | reverse complement strand
CCAGCCTGTCCAGGTCCCTTTGGATGACATCCCGTCCCTCAGGCATGTCAACTGCACCACTCAGCTTGGTGTCATCTGGAAACTTGCTGAGGGTGCACTCGATCTCGCTGTCTATGTCGTTGATGAAAATATTAAACAGCACTGGTCCCAGTATGGACCCCTGAGGGACACCACTTGTCACCAGTCTCCATTTGGACATCGAGCCATTGACCACTACCCTCTGGATGCGACCATCCAACTAGGGCTGCTGATCATTGCTGAGCTAAGCTATGGCTAAGAGATATTTTCACTCTACCTATGCAAGTTATATGTCTACCCTGAGTAAGATGAGTTACTAATGTGATGCCATGAGAAGAAAACCCATATGATTAACCTTTCAGAAAAGGAATGAGTGAACCAGTCCTTAGGAGCTTGCTTTCATGGTCCATAATGCCAGCAACCTCAATGGAAAACTCCTTTCAAGGGACAAACAACTTGACTAATTCAGTAATTGCCTTATGCTAGTTCTAGCTCAAGCCTCAAAGAAAGCAGAAGAGGTAGTAAAACTTCATTGCCTTGTCCCTGAATGCATTATGAATACAGACTGCTATCATCCAGAATACATATCACACAAATATCACCCAGAGTATACCACCTGGTTTCATTGTTACCTTTGTTATCATTTGAAACATGCAGCTTATTCTAGAGAGTAGAGGATATTTTAGAGTGTATCAGCAAATTAATGCTAGGAGATGTTTTTTAGTAAATTGAAAATTTATAAGACCTTTTAATTATGAAAGACAGCTACCATACTTACAGACAAATAATTGTGCAGTCTGCCAGAAGCTGCCTGAATATATGTAAATATATGATAATTAGCCAGTATCATACAACACTTTTAAGAGGTAGTAAGGCATTTTTTCATCTGATTAAGCAGTGAATATGCAACAGTAAAAGGTCAATTCAATGTGAGTATGTCACATGATGTTCTAATAGCATCATGCCGATTTAAGTGGGTAGGCATCATCCACTCAAAATGAGTAGAAACTCATTTTCTCAGTCATCATTTTGTGTAATGTCTCACAACACAAGAGGCACATTCACAGAGCAGAAAGAAATGTAAGACGACTTCCAGGCAGTTTTCATTTCAGTCATAGTGAAATACTGAGAAAAGTCTGATCAGACACTTTCAATCTCTGTGCTGACAGCCTGAGGGACCTTGGAATAGCGCAGGGTGAAGCGTACATAACAAAGGGCTATATGGTAAAATGCACCTGCCTTTGAGTTTGTATTTCATAATTAAATATTATTGCTTCCCTTCTGTAGGTGAGGAAGCTTAGGCAAGTAAACAACATGGCTACATTCATCCAATGTCTTAACAAGGCTAAAAAACAATGGAAATCTTGACTTCCAAATATCTGCCTAAGACTGCATTATTCTGATCTCTCAGTATCTCCTGTCCTTCAGCTGCAACTCGCATAGGAAGTGCCTTACTTCTCCCTGCCTGAAAGGGATATCTTCTGTAGTGTAGCTGTTATACAGTATATAGGTGTAGTTTGAAACCAAGGGTTGGATGAACAAGAGTCATACTTACATTAACCTCTTTACCTTCCTTTACAAGGCTGGTGCTGATCCCAGTGACCAGGATTTACATCTTCCTACCAAGTTCCACTTCTTGCTCTACTTTCTGTTTCCTTCCCCATTCCATTTCCCCATTACCACTACCCACCCTCTTTCTATTCCTATTTGCCAGGGCAAATATTGAAAATTGTTCTGGGACTGCATCTGAGAACATCAGGGAGTCCTTTCAGTCTTCTCTACCAGTAGATACATTTCCCAGAGTTGCCTTCCAGGAACTGCCAGGCCTACCTGTGCTAAGGTACCCTTATCGCTATGCATTCAGCTCCTTCGGAGTCTGTTCTTGCCATTAAAATTCTAGCCAGATAGTTCCTATAGTGAGAGATATATTGGAAAGTCATTGTTCATATCAGCAGTTCTCACAGGGATGGGCTTAAACATGTAACTTCTGTCTTCTGGAATCAGGGTGTTAATACAAATAAAGCACATTTTACACATCATGTTCAAACTGCGTATAAGAGAGTTACAGTGAAGTGCTTGGAGTTGGCTACACCGTTAAGCTGAGCTCTGTGTATCTGTGCAATGCAGTAGTGCAGTTTTAATGAGAAACTCCCTGAAAGTTATTACTGAGAAGCAAAGTATTGCTATGCAGTTTTATTGCCAGATCATAGAATTCATCTTCTCTCCCTTGGCCTGAGCTAAGCACACAGTAGAAGCAGCCAAAAACCCCCTTCTCATTCTAGCAGTGTCTTTGAAATGGCTTTCTTATCTTGAAGGTTTGCTGCTTTAACTCTTTTGATCTATTTCTACACCTGTCTGATTTAGGGAGTCCACATGCATGGTTCTGTCCCACCTGTACAGGATTTTTTCCTCCCATACCTCCCCCAGCACGGCACACACTGGCTGGTTGCCAGCTCTGTTAGCTGACTTGGTCACTGCAGTATGTGAGTTGCATTAGTGATTCTGCAGCATGAAGAAAATTTAAGAGCAGAACAGCAGCACTCGGATAACTGCTGGGGCAGTCATGGCTGTTGCTCTGACAATTTAGAGTTAACCGCTCTGGTTTTGTTTCTTAAGATGCTGTCACACAATGGAAATCAGCATCTTTGTCTGCAGTGGCAACTGACAGGGGACAAGGGGGAGGCTGGCAGGTGATGCAGCTGATGAAGAGCCCAGAATGAAGAAAGAAAAATATGGCAAAATTGATAGGGAAGAAAGGATGCAGATGCTGCCATTTTGATTAATGAAGTAAAAGCTGTTAGAGATGCTCTAGTTAAAGATTGCTGAACAATCTCCAACAACTCATATACTCAGCAACTAGTAGGTCTAGTGTGAGCGTGACAGGCACAGCTTCTCTTATGTTGGCCTGCATAAAAGGAATTGCAGGGTAAAAGGACAATAAATAGCCAGCGTTGTTCTGCTCAGGTAACTGATCACTGACTTCACTCTCTACCACATTTCTTCACCTTGGGATAGGGCCTGGGGGCCTCTCAATGTCTATGTCTTCGGCAGTGCTGGTGCTGTGTCCTCCTAAGGGCTATGCGTAGATACTCTGAATTCCTGTCCTCCTGACTCATTGTGTGTTCTGGAGCAAGAAATGCAATCTCAGTGTTTCAGTCTCCCCCACATCATTATCATTACCATGGTTTATTGGAATGTACGCAACATTCACAGAGGTACTGTGGCAAATCATTAGTTAATATTTGAGCAGAAGTCTGGTAATATCCAATGTTATCTAAATATTAAACATTTTTTGACCTTCTAACAGCAAAAAGAGGGACAAACAACATAAGGAATTCTCTGTGGCAAGAATCTCCTTCATGAGCTAAGTCTCCCTTTTCATAAGTGCTGCAGCTGTGGCCAGATAATCAACTAACTGTAATTAAGTACATGGTGATTTATACCAGGAAAGAATCTGGCCCAAATCCTTTTCTTTTGAGGATAATTTGCTAAGAAAAAATGGATCCCTTGTGCAACATTTAGTTTGCTCCACATTCCCTAAAACCCTCACAATATCTCTGCTTTCCCAGCACGTCCCCTAACATACCCTCAGCTTCTGCCCATGATCTCCATTTACCAGCTGTCAGACTTGAAGCTACAGATGTGCTGACCGATGAGCTGACATAGATGTCTATAACACTACCTAATAATCCTGATTTTCCACTGTAGGGGTGCTGATTTGGATTCTTCTCCTCTGTAGAGCTACCACTTCCAATGAAACTTATGGGAATGTAGTACTTTTCAGCCATAGGCCCCAAAGTCAGATTTGGTTGAAATTGACGAATTGGTTCAAAAATTCTCAGGAATTGACAGTGTGTTGGCAAGACACAGAAAGACAGGCATTTTTCAGGAACATCAATCCCTTGTGGTATTTCCTGGTATATCATGGAAAAGGAATGAGGATTCTCATTTTTCTGAAAGCTAATTTTTATCAAGAATACTGCTAAATTTTCATTTATGTAATTTTTAATAAAACAAAGAGTCTGACTAAGCCCCCTTCCCGCCTTAGACAGCACAATCTGAATTAGAGGTTTCTTGTACGCCAGAAGTTCTCGTTCTCTGATTAATCACAGAGCACTGCTGCAAAACAGGAAAGTGCACTTAACACAGACATGTGCAATGGGGAAAATAATTTTTAACAGAAACTTTCTAGTCTTTTTTTATTCATCACATAAGAGCAAAGAAGAATCTAATTTTTTTTTCTCTTTATAGGTCACCTTTACATTTGCATCCATAAATTAGAAAAATGCTGTGATACAGCTAATAATTCCTTAGGGAATTCATGCACTGCTGGAGAAGATTTTCCCCCACAAAAATCAGTCTTTGGAATGATAAATACTTTTGTTAATGACATATAAGGAAAAAGTAAATTATTTTTTCTGTATCTGTACAATTAGGTTGGCTGAGCTGCCCAGATTAGATCCATGTGGGAGTTAGCACAATGCCCAAAAGACAACAAAAAGGAGAAAGTGTCCATAAACATGAACTAGAGCAGCTTAAATGTCTTCCAAAACAAGATGCTCAACTCACAGTGTGATGGTGGATAAACTAAGGGGTTGGTCCTGTGGTGTACTGAGTATCATAACGTGCTAGCATACCAAGGACTCTGGAGGAAATACAGTAGACCTCTATGGCTGGCTATGAAAAATGACATTACTGTGGATTCTCTGCTTGCAAATTACTCTGTCACTCTAATCAGACTGGTCAGAAAAGCCTCTTCCAGTACAGAAATACAGGCTTATTAATGGCTCTCTGCTGGAGAAAAGGACCTTCACAACTTCTATTGAGCTAATAAATGTACTTTCAGCAACTAACTGAAAGAGGTTTTGAAGCAAGCTTTGTTTCAGCAACTAATAATGGATCATCTTTAATTTGTATGATATGGGCCTGTGTTCACATATGATGATACTTCTTTCACTGCAATAAGTTGCGTACACACAACTGAACAAGCTTGCTAGAATGCCTCAAGCCAACAAGTTTTGCATTGCACCTCCTACTGTTCTTTTTATCTGTTGATGACACTGATGTTTGACTCCTGCTTTATGCAGTTATCTGGTGTTATTCCAGCAGGACTTGTCCACTGAAACAATCACCCGTACCACTAAACTGCCTTCAGAGTAAAGCCTGATCACAGATTTAAGAATAAGTTGTTGGATCATCAGGGTGTGAAGAGTTATGTGAAGCTTGAGGCCAGAGTTACCACAACCGTGTCAATGCAGCTAAATGTAGTTTCAGAGGAGGAGGTTCTCTTAGCATAGTCAAGAGCTTGTGTAAAGCTTGTGTAGGGCCAAGAAGAACAAGTTCCTCACCATGTTCCTCAGCACCCTGTTGCCACCCAATGCCAAGGACAGTTGTGAAGCAGAAGGAAGCCCGGAGCCTTTTGCTGTGTGTGGCAGGAGGCTGGAGCCTGTGTTGGCGACATTAGTGCCCTGATGTTCCTCCTCCTCTGCTCTGTCAAGCCAAAATTCACTCCGGCAGAGAGCTTCACCTTGTAGCCATGATATTCTTCTGGCCCTGAAATTTGCTGCTTGTCTGAAACTTGTATTGTAGCCAAAGGAAGTTTCAGTACATGGAAAAGCTGCAGAATATGGGCCCAAGGCTACATATACATATTTATTATCCATGCAAGATTTATAATTGAAGTGGACATTCTGGCAACATGATAATGATCTGATTACATTTTTTATCACTGTTTCTCAGAGTATCCAAAAGGCCCAGAAATGTAAAATTTATCTCCTCCCTCCACATTCCACTGCAAAGCCTGCCAAGGTGTGTAAGCCCCTGTGTGCCATTTCTGAGGGCTTGCTGTGGGAAGCTTCTTTGTTATCTCTGCCTTATGCCTGGGCCAAGAGATCTCCTGGCTATTAGCCTAAAACAGACTCAGTGAACGGCAGATTTCTCTAAGCTTGCCAGGTACCCATTTAATGTCTGGTGCAGCCTTGTAAACTATCAAGACTTGCCTAAGGCATCTGTTACAGATGGGGGTTTTGTCTGTGAAAAATGAAAGGACAAAATTTTAACCGTATGTTGTAGGTTGTCAATGATGTTCTAGGTGATGAGACCAAGAGTAAAAGGGAATTAAATAGGGAAAATGTGTAAAAATAGTTTGCATTAGTGCAAGAGGACTATGAATATGTGTGTTCTACACTGACTGCATTACTATTTGATAGCTTGGATTGGTTAATGTGTCCTTTTACCTTACACCAAATCTCCATTTTTGATAGAAAACGTAAATTAGGTTCCTCAAAGTGTTATTTTATTTCATTTCAAGTTTGTCTACTTGAAGTATCTGCAAATAGTAGGATTTTATTGCACTTTGTTTTACAGTTCTTCTTGAATAAAATAAGTGTATTTATTTTCCCCATCTTCCAAAAAGCAAAATAGGGGCAAAAAAGCATTCAAATGAGCTGAAAAAAAACCTGAAAAGATCTTGGGGCACACTCAGGAATCTTATGGTTCTGGACACATTACTTTTAATCACAAGCTCAACATTTTATAAATTTAAAATTATATTTTTCTTGCTTATCTGATAAAGCAAACTTAAATATATGGGGGGAAAAATACCCAGTTATTTGAGATAGAATTGGAATTCTATGCTTTTTTATCAGCACATTGCCAGAGGGAACACAAAATAGCTGATAATCCATTTCCTCTTACAGTGAATTTTTTATGACAGTGACATTTTCATCTTTCTGTATACAGGTGATCAGATTTTCCTGTTATCTGTCTCATATTTTAATGGGAGGTTACAGCACTCCATGGGACAGGGATGCAGAGGTTCCAGCTTGGGCTTCCTCACTAGCCCTGCTGCTGGCTCACTGCGAACAGGGACAGGGACATCAACCCTGCATTTGGAAGTATTGAGTAGTGCAGAGAGGACTTAAATCTGTACAACAAGCCTTGCTCAGTACTGCTCCTCAGCTTTTCCTTAGCTAAACCCTGCCAACGGCTACACATAAATGAACTCTATTAATTCTAGATCCAAGTTGGCATATTCGCAAGGTATTGCACACTCTGCTGGTTACTAGCTCTGACCTGTGCTACCTCAAATCTCTGTACACTGCTCCACTGCATGAAATAGATTTGGCCTTGGTGATTGTGATTGATAAACTTCATTTGACATGTCTCAGCTCATTTGCCTCTGGAACTGGGATTAGACAGATTTGTTTTGCAGGTGTGAGTCAAACACAAATGTCCATAAAATTAGAAGTTTCAAAGGGAGGCTGCAGCAAAGCTGTGCTCGCTGTATTAATAGCCTACATTTGCACACCTGCAAATTCTTTATCTACTCGTGTGCTGGAATTTTCTATCCCTGGGATCATCCCTTGAAAATCAGTATATTGGAAAGTCTGAGGAAAACAAAATTTACATTCCAAAAATGAGTATCTGGAAATGAGATAGCCCTTTGGAAAACAGTAGTAGCACTGTGCCTCAACAATGCATAGGCTGGAACATCCAGTACATAATCCCATGTCTTTTTGATTGTCAGAAATGAGGTTCCAGATTTAGACACCAAATTTAGGTGTTGCAGAGTTGGTGCCTATGTGTGT
Organism: Balaeniceps rex; assembly: GCA_013401315.1. Classification (NCBI taxonomy): domain Eukaryota; kingdom Metazoa; phylum Chordata; class Aves; order Pelecaniformes; family Balaenicipitidae; genus Balaeniceps; species Balaeniceps rex. The sequence goes on along the minus strand of VYZW01031439.1, from coordinate 162,994 downwards.
GATAGGTTTAGACAATTATAGACAATAGAAATCTAATAAACATGGTGAATCCAGAGAGTTTTTCAGCTTCCTGATATAGGTGCCTGTTCTCAGAGAAGGAAAATAACTCTGTAGTGGCAATATTCAGCTGTCAACACATCAGTGTCTAGCATCAGTTAGATGCTGTGGTCTGACCTGCGAGTGCTCCTGCTGCTGCTGCAGCAAGGCACTGGTCTCCCTCTGGGATGGGGTCATACAGCCCAGCCCTGTGTAGATGTATGGCATCCTCCAGGGCATCTCAGATGGCATTAGATATCCATATCCAAGCAACTGAGTCCTGTCTCATTGACTGCATCGACTAGATCTTCATTAGCTGTACTGATGGCTGACAAACCTGACTGGTCTGTAAACACCTACACTATAGACACTTAAAAAATTTAGGTGGAGCTGGTTACCACCCTGGCTTCATATGTACTTCTCATGAGTGTATCAGCTGTAGTCAAAGCAGCAGGGCAATCAGAAATCTTACTGTGTCCGACAACTGCCCAGCAAAAGTGAGTGATGCTGGCTGGGACTTAGTGCTGGTACACCATGACTGAATCATTCATCTTAATCTTCGCTAAGTGGAACGGAAGCCACAGAACGTGTATGGTATTTCATCAGATTTCTCTAATGCTGTGTACAAGTGCAGTGAGGGAGGGCTTTTTTCAAGACTTGTTGTTTTCCTCTGAGTTTAAGACAGCACAGCTGAGGGCTGTGTCACTTCTCAGCAAGACCAATTTAGTCTGCGTGGAGCACTGCCTTGAGACACACACGCTGCTCCCAGCTCTGAATGATAACTCGGGCATGCCTTACTGGGTAGACAGCCCTACATGTCTATGCATCCTAAGACTTTATTAGCCACTACATCACACTGAGAACATATGCCTTATTGATAATCAAAATGTTTTTCTGATTCACTGCTTTCTAAAATTCAATCCTTCCTCCTGCAGGTGTGATTGAAATGTAAATTTGCAGGTGAACACGTCTTATGAATGAACTTATTTTGCTCTACAGAACTGCCCTGACTTTATTTATCAGGTTCCCATACACGGCCGTTAAGGGCATTGCTGGACCGATGTCTAAAATGCTAACATCACTTCCAGAAGCAAAGGGGTTTTCATTGGAGGTCTGACGTCCATTTCTTTAGCAGGCATGACTCTGCTTAACTTACAAAAGCCGACAGCAGCTCTGAGTTGGGAAGATTGATTCTTGCTTCTTTATTCTTTAATTAACTTATCGTCTGCTGCACTGTCTAGTTAATATTAATGTGTTCTCCTTGAGCTCCCCTACTTACCCATCACACTATGTGATCTTCCTTTGCCAAACAATTAAAATATCCCTTTCTCTTTTTTTGCTTTTAATTAACTTACTGACTACATTTTATGAGATGGAGGTATTTTATTTTACAAAATCTAAATATTCAAATTTATTAATGTGGTGAAAGTGAGCAAATATTTGGAATACAAAAAGTGCCTCTGTGGTTGTTCACATAGAAAACCCAAATATTTGCTTAGCTCTAAAATGAATTAATAGCAATTGGATAGTTTGCCTTCTGCTACTTACACTAAATGTTTCTGACATGAGTGAAAATTGCAGAGAAACCATATGCTTTATTTTAAAATGATAGTTTACGGAAAAACAGCCAACTTCATCAAAATTCTAATCTGATTCAAATTTTTTCTAAATTTTTTTCTAAAAAAAAAGGTATCCTCAAAATTTTCCATTTACATTGAGTGTTTTACCAGAAATGGATAAATATTTAAAAAAAAAAAAGTTCCAGAAAAATCAGAAAGAATAAAAAAATCCATTTCAATCCTCATAGAATGAAAAGAACTTTCAAATGCAAGTTTTCCTATACCCAAAGAGGCTGTTTTTTCAAGGTATGCCTAAATATTTATTTGTTCTACCTTGCCTTTGTAGTGCACTACACTTAAAAGGAAGTGTTTAGTCATTGTAAATAAATTAAAAATCCAAATATATCTTGTAACTGAATGCATCTGACAATCTACCTAGAAAGACCGAAAAATCATTAAAACTTTACGGGAAATGAAATTAATTTTGAATGTGCAGATGCATAAAAATGCAAAAAGAATAAATCAAATTATCTAAAACTTCTCTGTATATAACACATTAGTAAAAATATTCTTATTCTTAATCTCATGCTCCAATCACACTAAATGAATACATAATCTGACCATGAAAGTGAAGCTGAATCTATTAGAGTTTTGGTGGAATGATGTTTCTTGTTTAATGGCTATTGAGTTTATGACAATTTTTTGCCTTGTAAATAAACAAATCAATGTCAAATTTTTAGTTCTGTGAAACTAGATATTAAAGAGAAATATGAATTACATGCAAATCAAAGTATATTGCCAGCTTTAGACAACAGAGCATAGGCACAGCATCAGACAAAAGCTGGTAGGGTCAGACAAGTTTATTAACTGGCTTAGAGCTGCAGTTCCATGTCTGTCACCTCAAGAAATCATTGCCAGTCTGCACAGTGCAGGCACTGAAACTCTGGCAGTCTGAAAGGACGTGTATATAATAGCACATTCAATATCTGCTATTGTTGTAATGTCAGACAATGCACTGTCTTTAAGCACTTGCCACTTGCAAAAGCACTCTACCTGAGCACTAAGCCCTAGGGAAATGAATAACTGAATAACTTGTTCTTACTGTATTGTGTTAGACACACTGATAACAACCATTTGCAGGAGTTAAATGAAGTTCAACCAGCGATGGCTCTGGTTTTAATCTCAGCGTATAACAAATACAGTTGCTTTATAACAAAGATTCAATAAAAAGGTGACTTCAGAACTTTGAATTTTATTTACTAGTAAGCAGAAGCTGAGGTGGAAGCTGAGACCTGTTCACTCAGGGTTTACCAACACCAGGTCACTGAAGGAATGA